>CM059787.1:5979707-6170912 GCA_030435695.1 Brachymystax lenok tsinlingensis | reverse complement strand
GATGATGGTAGAAGTAGTAGTAATGATGATGGTGATAGTAGTAGTAGTAATGACTGGTGATGATGTTGGTGAAGTAGTAGTAGTATTAGTAATGATGATGGAAGTGTCGGTAGTAGTAGTAATGATGATAATGGTAGTAGTAGTAATGATGATGATGGTAGTTGTAGTAGTAGCCTTAATGTGATGGTGGTAGCAAGTAGTGTGTAGTAGTGATGATGATGGTAAGTAGTAGCAGGTAATGATGATGGTGGTAGTGCGAGTAGTAGTAATGATGATGATGTGGTAGTAGTGGTAGTAATGATGATGCATTAGAAGTAGTAGTAATGTTGATGGTAGTAGTGGTAGTAATGGCAGCGATGATGGTAGTAGTAGTAGTAAGCCGGTGATGATGGTGAGTAGTGGTAGCAGTAATGAACCAGTGATGATGGTGGTACTGGTAGTAATGATGATGAAGTAGAAGTGATAGTAAATGATGATGGTATTAGTAACAGTAGTGGTGGTAATGATGATGATGATGGTAAGTGGAAGTAGTAGTAATGATGATGATGGTGAAAGTAGTGGTAATGATGATGGTAAGTAGTAGTAGTAATGATAGCCGGTTTAATGATGATGGTAGTAAGTAGTCAAGTAATGATGATGATGAGCTAGTAGTAGTAGTAGTAATGATGATGGTGGTAGTGAGTTGTAGTAATGATAGCGGTGTAATGATGGTGGTAGTAGTAAAGTAATGATGATGGTGGTAGAAGTAATAGTAATGATGATGATGGTAGTAGTAGTAGTAATGAGTGATGGTGGTAGTAGTAGTAGTAGTGATGATGATAGTGGTAGTAGTGGTAGTGCGATGATGATGGTAGTAGTAATGTAATGATAGCGGTTTAATGATGATGGTGTTGTGGTAGTAGTAGTAGTGAAGTAATGATGATGGTGGTAGTAGTTGTAGTAATGATAGCAGTTTAATGATGATGGTGGTAGGTGTAGTGGTAATGATGATGATGGTAGTAGTAGTAGTAGTAATGATGATGGTGGTAGTAGTTGTAGTAATGATAGCAGTTTAATGATGGTGGTAGTAGTAGTAGTAGTAGTAGTAGTAATGATGATGGTGGTAGTAGTAATGATGATGGCCGGTAGTAGTAGTAAGTGATGATAATGGTGGTAGTAGTAGTAGTAACGATGATGATGGTAGTAGTAGTAGTAATGATGATGATGGTAGTAGTAGTAGTAATGATGATGATGGTAGTAGTAGTAGTAACGATGATGATGGTAGTAGTAGTAGTAATGATGATGATGGTGGTGGTCGTAGTAGTAATGATGATGACGATGGTAGTAGTAGTATTGATGATGGTGGTGGTAGTGGTAGTAATGATAATGATGGTAGTAATAGTAGTAATGATGATGGTGGTGGTAGTAGTAGTAGTATTGATGGTGGTAGTAGTAGTAGTAATGATGATGGTGGTAGTAGTAGTAGTAATGATGATGGTAGTAGTAGTAGTAGTAATGATGATGGTGGTAGTAGTAGTAATGATGATGATGGTAGTTGTAGTAGTAGTATTGATGAAGTGGTAGCGGTAGTAGTAGTAGTAATGATGATGATGGTAGTAGTAGCGGTAATGATGATGGTGGTAGTAGTAGTAGTAATGATGATGATGGTAGTAGTAGTAGTAATGATGATGGTAGAAGTAGTAGTAATGATGATGGTAGTAGTAGTAGTAATGATGATGATGGTAGTAGTAGTAGTAATGATGATGGTGGTAGTAGTAGTAGTAATGATGATGGTGGTGGTAGTAGTAGTAATGATGATGATGGTAGTAGTAGTAGTAGTAATGATGATGGTTGTAGTAGTAGTAATTATGATGATGGTAGTAGTAGTAGTAATGATGATGGTAGAAGTAGTAGTAATGATGATGATGGTAGTAGTAGTAGTAGTAATGATGATGGTAGAAGTAGTAGTAATGATGATGGTAGTAGTAGTAGTAATGATGATGATGGTAGTAGTAGTAGTAGTAGTAGTAATGATGATGGAAGTAGTAGTAGTAGTAATGATGATAATGGTAGTAGTAGTAATGATGATGATGGTGGTTGTAGTAGTAGTAATGATGGTGGTAGCAGTAGTAGTAGTAATGATGATGATGGTAGTAGTAAGCGGTAATGATGATGGTGGTAGTAGTAGTAGTAATGATGATGATGGTAGTAGTAGTAGTAATGATGATGGTAGAGAGTAGTAGTAATGATGATGGTAGTAGTAGTAGTAATGGTGATGATGGTAGTAGTAGTAGTAATGATGATGGTGGTAGTAGTAGCAGTAATGATGATGATGGTAGTACTAGTAGTAATGATGATGGTAGAAGTAGTAGTAATGATGATGGTAGTAGTAGTAGTAATGATGATGATGGTAGAAGTAGTAGTAATGATGATGATGGTAGAAGTAGTAGTAATGATGATGGTAGTAGTAGTAGTAATGATGATGATGGTAGAAGTAGTAGTAATGATGATGATGGTAGAAGTAGTAGTAATGATGATGGTAGAAGTAGTAGTAATGATGATGGTAGTATTAGTAGTAATGATGATGGTGGTAGTAGTAGTAGTAGTAATGATGATGATGGTAGTTGTAGTAGTAGTAATGATGGTGGTAGCAGTAGTAGTAGTAATGATGATGATGGTAGTAGTAGCGGTAATGATGATGGTGGTATTAGAAGTAGTGATGATGATGATGGTAGTAGTAGTAGTAATGATGATGGTAGAAGTAGTAGTAATGATGATGGTCTTAGTAGTAGTAATGATGATGATGGTAGTAGTAGTAGTAGTAATGATGATGGAAGTAGTAGTAGTAGTAATGATGATAATGGTAGTAGTATTAGTAATGATGGTGGAAGTAGTAGTTGTAATGATGGTGGTAGTAGTAGTAGTAATGATGATGGTGTTGGTTGTAGTTTAATGATGATGGTGGTAGTTGTAGTTTAATGATGGTGGTGGTAGTTGTAGTAGTAATGATGGTGGTAGTAGTAGAAGTAATGATGATGATGATGGTAGTAGTAGTAGTAGTAATGATGGTGGTGGTAGTAGTAGTAATGATGATGATGGTGGTAGTAGTAGAAGTAGTAGTAATGATGATGATGATGGCAGTAGTAGTAATGATGATGATGGTAGTAGTAGTAATGATGGTGGTGGTAGTAGTAGTAATGATGATGGTAGAAGTAGTAGTAATGATGATGGTAGTAGTAGAAGTAATGATGATGGTGGTAGTAGTAGTAGTAATGATGATGATGGTAGTAGTAGTAGTAATGATGATGGTGGTAGTAGTAGTAGTAATGATGATGGTGGTAGTAGTAGTAGTAATGATGATGATGGTAGTAGTAGTAGTAGTAATGATGATGGTGGTAGTAGTAGTAATGATGATGATGGTAGTAGTAGTAGTAATGATGATGGTAGAAGTAGTAGTAATGATGATGATGGTAGTAGTAGTAGTAGTAATGATGATGGTAGAAGTAGTAGTAATGATGATGGTAGTAGTAGTAGTAATGATGATGGTAGAAGTAGTAGTAATGATGATGATGGTAGTAGTAGTAGTAGTAATGATGATGGTAGAAGTAGTAGTAATGATGATGGTAGTAGTAGTAGTAATGATGATGATGGTAGTAGTAGTAGTAGTAGTAGTAATGATGATGGAAGTAGTAGTAGTAGTAATGATGATAATGGTAGTAGTAGTAATGATGATGATGGTAGTTGTAGTAGTAGTAATGATGATGATGGTAGTAGTAGCGGTAATGATGATGGTGGTAGTAGTAGTAGTAATGATGATGATGGTAGTAGTAGTAGTAATGATGATGGTAGAAGTAGTAGTAATGATGATGGTAGTAGTAGTAGTAATGGCGATGATGGTAGTAGTAGTAGTAATGATGATGGTGGTAGTAGTAGCAGTAATGATGATGATGGTAGTACTAGTAGTAATGATGATGTTAAGTAGTAGTAATGATGATGGTAGTAGTAGTAGTAATGATGATGATGGTAGAAGTAGTAGTAATGATGATGATGGTAGAAGTAGTAGTAATGATGATGGTAGTAGTAGTAGTAATGATGATGATGGTAGTAGTAGTAATGATGATGATGGTAGAAGTAGTAGTGATGATGATGGTAGTAGTAGTAGTTATGATGATGGTAGTAGTAGTAGTAATGATGATGGTGGTAGTAGTAGTAGTAATGATGGTGGTGGTAGTAGTAGTAATGATAGCAGTTTAATGATGATGGAAGTAGTAGTAATGACGATGATGGTAGTAGTAGTAGTAATGATGATGGTGGTAGTAGTAGCAGTAATGATGATGATGGTAGTACTAGTAGTAATGATGATGTTAGAAGTAGTAGTAATGATGATGGTAGTAGTAGTAGTAATGATGATGATGGTAGAAGTAGTAGTAATGATGATGATGGTAGAAGTAGTAGTAATGATGATGGTAGTAGTAGTAGTAATGATGATGATGGTAGAAGTAGTAGTAATGATGATGATGGTAGAAGTAGTAGTAATGATGATGGTAGAAGTAGTAGTAATGATGATGGTAGTAGTAGTAGTAATGATGATGGTGGTAGTAGTAGTAGTAATGATGGTGGTGGTAGTAGTAGTAATGATAGCAGTTTAATGATGATGGAAGTAGTAGTAGTAATGATGATGATGGTAGTAGTAGTAGTAGTAATGATGATGGTGGTAGTAGTTGTAGTAATGATAGCAGTGTAATGATGGTGGTAGTAGTAGTAATGATGATGGTGGTAGAAGTAATAGTAATGATGATGATGGTAGTAGTAGTAGTAATGATGATGGTGGTAGTAGTAGTAGTAGTGATGATGATGGTGGTAGTAGTGGTAGTAACGATTGATGATGGTAGTAGTAGTAATGATAGCAGTTTAATGATGATGGTGGTAGTAGTAGTAGTAGTAATGATGATGGTGGTAGTAGTTGTAGTAATGATAGCAGTTTAATGATGATGGTGGTAGGTGTAGTGGTAATGATGATGATGGTAGTAGTAGTAGTAGTAATGATGATGGTGGTAGTAGTTGTAGTAATGATAGCAGTTTAATGATGGTGGTAGTAGTAGTAGTAGTAGTAGTAGTAGTAGTAATGATGATGGTGGTAGTAGTAATGATGATGACGGTAGTAGTAGTAGTGATGATAATGGTGGTAGTAGTAGTAGTAACGATGATGATGGTAGTAGTAGTAGTAATGATGATGATGGTAGTAGTAGTAGTAATGATGATGATGGTAGTAGTAGTAGTAACGATGATGATGGTAGTAGTAGTAGTAATGATGATGATGGTGGTGGTCGTAGTAGTAATGATGATGGCGATGGTAGTAGTAGTATTGATGATGGTGGTGGTAGTAGTAGTAATGATAATGATGGTAGTAATGAGTGTAGTAATGATGATGGTGGTGGTAGTAGTAGTAGTATTGATGGTGGTAGTAGTAGTAGTAATGATGATGGTGGTAGTAGTAGTAGTAATGATGATGGTAGTAGTAGTAGTAGTAATGATGATGGTGGTAGTAGTAGTAATGATGATGATGGTGGTTGTAGTAGTAGTAATGATGGTGGTAGCAGTAGTAGTAGTAGTAATGATGATGATGGTAGTAGTAGCGGTAATGATGATGGTGGTAGTAGTAGTAGTAATGATGATGATGGTAGTAGTAGTAGTAATGATGATGGTAGAAGTAGTAGTAATGATGATGGTAGTAGTAGTAGTAATGATGATGATGGTAGTAGTAGTAGTAATGATGATGGTGGTAGTAGTAGTAGTAATGATGATGGTGGTAGTAGTAGTAGTAATGATGATGATGGTAGTAGTAGTAGTAGTAATGATGATGGTGGTAGTAGTAGTAATGATGATGATGGTAGTAGTAGTAGTAATGATGATGGTAGAAGTAGTAGTAATGATGATGATGGTAGTAGTAGTAGTAGTAATGATGATGGTAGAGTAGTAGTAATGATGATGGTAGTAGTAGTAGTAATGATGATGATGGTAGTAGTAGTAGTAGTAGTAGTAATGATGATGGAGTAGTAGTAGTAGTAATGATGATAATGGTAGTAGTAGTAATGATGATGATGGTAGTTGTAGTAGTAGTAATGATGGTGGTAGCAGTAGTAGTAGTAATGATGATGATGGTAGTAGTAGCGGTAATGATGATGGTGGTAGTAGTAGTAGTAATGATGATGATGGTAGTAAGTAGTAGTAATGATGATGGTAGAAGTAGTAGTAATGATGATGGTAGTAGTAGTAGTAATGGCGATGATGGTAGTAGTAGTAGTAATGATGATGGTGGTAGTAGTAGCAGTAATGATGATGATGGTAGTACTAGTAGTAATGATGATGGTATAAAGTAGTAGTAATGATGATGGTAGTAGTAGTAGTAATGATGATGATGGTAGAAGTAGTAGTAATGATGATGATGGTAGAAGTAGTAGTAATGATGATGGTAGTAGTAAAGTAGTAATGATGATGATGGTAGAAGTAGTAGTAATGATGATGATGGTAGAAGTAGTAGTAATGATGATGGTAGAAGTAGTAGTAATGATGATGGTAGTAGTAGTAGTAATGATGATGGTGGTAGTAGTAGTAGTAGTAATGATGATGATGGTAGTTGTAGTAGTAGTAGTATTGATGGTGGTAGCAGTAGTAGTAGTAATGATGATGATGGTAGTAGTAAGCGGTAATGATGATGGTGGTATTAGAAGTAGTGATGATGATGATGGTAGTAGTAGTAGTAATGATGATGGTAGAAGTAGTAGTAATGATGATGGTCTTAGTAGTAGTAATGATGATGATGGTAGTAGTAGTAGTAGTAATGATGATGGAAGTAGTAGTAGTAGTAATGATTGATGAATGGTAGTAGTATTAGTAATGATGGTGGAAGTAGTAGTTGTAATGATGGTGGTAGTAGTAGTAGTAATGATGATGGTGTTAGTTGTGGTTTAATGATGATGGTGGTAGTTGTAGTTTAATGATGGTGGTGGTAGTTGTAGTAGTAATGATGGTGGTGGTAGTAGTAGAAGTAATGATGATGATGATGGTAGTAGTAGTAGTAGTAATGATGGTGGTGGTAGTAGTAGTAATGATGATGATGGTGGTAGTAGTAGAAGTAGTAGTAATGATGATGATGATGGCAGTAGTAGTAATGATGATGATGGTAGTAGTAGTAATGATGGTGGTGGTAGTAGTAGTAATGATGATGGTGAAGTAGTAGTAATGATGATGGTAGTAGTAGAAGTAATGATGATGGTGGTAGTAGTAGTAGTAATGATGATGATGGTAGTAGTAGTAGTAATGATGATGGTGGTAGTAGTAGTAGTAATGATGATGGTGGTAGTAGTAGTAGTAATGATGATGATGGTAGTAGTAGTAGTAGTAATGATGATGGTGGTAGTAGTAGTAATGATGATGATGGTAGTAGTAGTAGTAATGATGATGGTAGAAGTAGTAGTAATGATGATGATGGTAGTAGTAGTAGTAGTAATGATGATGGTAGAAGTAGTAGTAATGATGATGGTAGTAGTAGTAGTAATGATGATGGTAGAAGTAGTAGTAATGATGATGATGGTAGTAGTAGTAGTAGTAATGATGATGGTAGAGTAGTAGTAATGATGATGGTAGTAGTAGTAGTAATGATGATGATGGTAGTAGTAGTAGTAGTAGTAGTAATGATGATGGAAGTAGTAGTAGTAGTAATGATGATAATGGTAGAAGTAGTAATGATGATGATGGTAGTTGTAGTAGTAGTAATGATGGTGGTAGCAGTAGTAGTAGTAATGATGATGATGGTAGTAGTAGCGGTAATGATGATGGTGGTAGTAGTAGTAGTAATGATGATGATGGTAGTAGTAGTAGTAATGATGATGTTATAAGTAGTAGTAATGATGATGGTAGTAGTAGTAGTAATGACGATGATGGTAGTAGTAGTAGTAATGATGATGGTGGTAGTAGTAGCAGTAATGATGATGATGGTAGTACTAGTAGTAATGATGATGGTAGAAGTAGTAGTAATGATGATGGTAGTAGTAGTAGTAATGATGATGATGGTAGAAGTAGTAGTAATGATGATGATGGTAGAAGTAGTAGTAATGATGATGGTAGTAGTAGTAGTAATGATGATGATGGTAGAAGTAGTAGTAATGATGATGATGGTAGAAGTAGTAGTAATGATGATGGTAGAAGTAGTAGTAATGATGATGGTAGTAGTAGTAGTAATGATGATGGTGGTAGTAGTAGTAGTAGTAATGATGATGATGGTAGTTGTAGTAGTAGTAAGTAATGATGGTGGTAGCAGTAGTAGTAGTAATGATGATGATGGTAGTAGTAGCGGTAATGATGATGGTGGTATTAGAAGTAGTGATGATGATGATGATGGTAGTAGTAGTAGTAATGATGATGGTAGAAGTAGTAGTAATGATGATGGTCTTAGTAGTAGTAATGATGATGATGGTAGTAGTTGTAGTAGTAATGATGATGGAGTAAGTAGTAGTAGTAATGATGATAATGGTAGTAGTATTAGTAATGATGGTGGAAGTAGTAGTTGTAATGATGGTGGTAGTAGTAGTAGTAATGATGATGGTGTTAGTTGTAGTTTAATGATGATGGTGGTAGTTGTAGTTTAATGATGGTGGTGGTAGTTGTAGTAGTAATGATGGTGGTAGTAGTAGAAGTAATGATGATGATGATGGTAGTAGTAGTAGTAGTAGTAATGATGGTGGTGGTAGTAGTAGTAATGATGATGATGGTGGTAGTAGTAGAGTAGTAGTAATGATGATGATGATGGCAGTAGTAGTAATGATGATGATGGTAGTAGTAGTAATGATGGTGGTGGTAGTAGTAGTAATGATGATGGTAATGTAGTAGTAGTAATGATGATGGTAGTAGTAGAAGTAATGATGATGGTTGTAGTAGTAGTAGTAATGTTGATATTGGTAGTATTATTAGTAATGATGGTGGTAGTAGTAGTAGTAATGATGGTGGTAGTAGTAGTAGTAATGATGGTGGTAGTAGTAGTAGTAATGATGATGGTGGTAGTTGTAGTTTAATGATGGTGGTGGTAGTTGTAGTAGTAATGATGGTGGTAGTAGTAGAAGTAATGATGATGATGATGGTAGTAGTAGTAGTAGTAGTAGTGATGATGGTGGTGGTAGTAGTAGTAATGATGGTGGTAGTAGTAGTAATAATGATGGTGGTAGTAGTAGTAGTAATGGTGGTGGTAGTAGTAGTAATGAATATGGTGGTGGTAGTAGTAGTAATGATGATGATGGTAGTAGTAGTAATGATGATGGTGGTAGTAGTAGTAATGATGATGGTGGTTGTATTAGTAATGATGATGGTGGTAGTAGTAGTAGTGATGATGATGGTGGTAGTAGTAGTAGTAATGATGGCGGTGGTAGTAGTAGTAGTAATGATGATGGTGGAAGTAGTAGTAATGATGATGATGGTAGTTGTAGTAGTAGTAATGATGGTGGTAGCAGTAGTAGAGTAATGATGATGATGGTAGTAGTAAGCGGAAATGATGATGGTGGTAGTAGTAGTAGTGATGATGGTGGTGGTAGTAGTAGTAATGATGGTGGTAGTAGTAGTAATAATGATGGTGGTAGTAGTAGTAGTAATGGTGGTGGTAGTAGTAGTAATGATGATGGTGGTGGTAGTAGTAGTAATGATGGTGGTGGTGGTAGTAGTAGTAATGATGATGGTGGTAGTAGTAGTAATGATGATGGTGGTAGTAATAGTAGCTGTAATGATGATGATGGTGGTAGTTATAATGGTGGTGGTTGTAGTAGAAATGATGATGATGATAATAGTAGTAGTAGGAGTGATGATGATGGTAGTAGTAGTAGTAATGATGATGATGGTAGTAGTAGTAGTAATGATGATGATGGTAGATGCAGTAGTAATGATGATGGTAGTAGTAGTAGTAATGATGATGATGGTAGTAGTAGTAGTAGTAGTGATGATGGTAGTAGTAGTAGTAATGATGGCGATTGGTAGTAGTAGTAGTAATGATGATGATGGTAGTAGTAGTAATGATGATGGTGGTGGTAGTAGTAGTAATGGTGGTGGAAGTAGTAGTAATGATGATGGTGGTGGTAGTAGTAGAGTAATGATGATGATGGTAGTAGTAGTAATGATGATGGTGGTTGTATTAGTAATGATGATGGTGGTGGTAGTAGTAGTAATGGTGGTGGTAGTAGTAGAAGTGATGATAATGATGGTAGTAGTGGTAATGATGGTGGTGGTAGTAGTAGTGATGATGGTGGTGGTAGTTGTAGTAGTAATGATGATGGTGGGGGTAGTAGTAGTAATGAGAATGGTGGTAGTTGTCGTAGTAATGATGGTGGTGGTAGTAGTAGTAGTAATCATGATGGAGGTAGTAGTAATGATGAAGATGGTGGTAGTGGTAGTAATGGTGGTGGTAGTAGTAGTAATGAATATGGTGGTGGTAGTAGTAGTAATGATGATGATGGTAGTAGTAGTAATGATGATGGTGGTAGTAGTAGTAATGATGATGGTGGTTGTATTAGTAATGATGATGGTGGTAGTAGTAGTAGTGATGATGATGGTGGTAGTAGTAGTAGTAATGATGGCGGTGGTAGTAGTAGTAGTAATGATGATGGTGGAAGTAGTAGTAATGATGATGATGGTAGTTGTAGTAGTAGTAATGATGGTGGTAGCAGTAGTAGAAGTAATGATGATGATGGTAGTAGTAGCGGAAATGATGATGGTGGTAGTAGTAGTAGTGATGATGGTGGTGGTAGTAGTAGTAATGATGGTGGTAGTAGTAGTAATAATGATGGTGGTAGTAGTAGTAGTAATGGTGGTGGTAGTAGTAGTAATGATGATGGTGGTGGTAGTAGTAGTAATGATGGTGGTGGTGGTAGTAGTAGTAATGATGATGGTGGTAGTAGTAGTAATGATGATGGTGGTAGTAATAGTAGCTGTAATGATGATGGTGGTGGTAGTTATAATGGTGGTGGTTGTAGTAGAAATGATGATGATGATAATAGTAGTAGTAGGAGTGATGATGATGGTAGTAGAAGTAGTAATGATGATGATGGTAGTAGTAGTAGTAATGATGATGATGGTAGATGCAGTAGTAATGATGATGGTAGTAGTAGTAGTAATGATGATGATGGTAGTAGTAGTAGTAGTAGTGATGATGGTAGTAGTAGTAGTAATGATGGCGGTGGTAGTAGTAGTAGTAATGATGATGATGGTAGTAGTAGTAATGATGATGGTGGTGGTAGTAGTAGTAATGGTGGTGGAAGTAGTAGTAATGATGATGGTGGTGGTAGTAGTAGAAGTAATGATGATGATGGTAGTAGTAGTAATGATGATAGTGGTTGTATTAGTAATGATGATGGTGGTGGTAGTAGTAGTAATGGTGGTGGTAGTAGTAGTAATGATGATGATGATGGTAGTAGTGGTAATGATGGTGGTGGTAGTAGTAGTGATGATGGTGGTGGTAGTTGTAGTAGTAATGATGATGGTGGGGGTAGTAGTAGTAATGAGAATGGTGGTAGTTGTCGTAGTAATGATGGTGGTGGTAGTAGTAGTAGTAATCATGATGGAGGTAGTAGTAATGATGAAGATGGTGGTAGTGGTAGTAATGGTGGTGGTAGTAGTAGTAGTAATGATGATGGTGGTAGTAGTAGTAGTAATGATGATGATGGTAGTAGTAGTAATGATGATGGTGGTGGTAGTAGTAGTAATGATAATGATGGTAGTAATAGTAGTAATGATTATGGTAGTAGTAGTAATGATGATGATGGTATTAGGAATAGTAATGATGGTGGTGGTAGTAGTAGTAATGATGATGGTAGAAGTAGTAGTAATGATGATGGTAGTAGTAGTAGTAATGATGATGATGGTAGTAGTAGTAGTAATGATGATGGTGGTAGTAGTAGTTGTATGGATGATAATGGTAGTAGTATTAGTAATGATGGTGGAAGTAGTAGTAGTAATGATGGTGGAAATAGTAGTAGTAATGATGATGGTGGTAGTTGTAGTGTAATGATGGTGGTGGTAGTAGTAGTATTGGTGATGGTGGTAGTAGTAGTAATGATGATGATGGTGGTAGTAGTAGTAGTAATGATGATGATGATGATGGTAGTAGTAGTAATGACGATGATGGCAGTAGTAGTAATGGTGGTGGTAGTAGTAGTAATGATGATGATGGTAGTAGTAGTAGTAGTAATGATGATGATGGTAGTAGTAGTAGTAATGATGATGGTGGTGGTAGTAGTAATGATGATGGTGGTGGTGGTAGTAGTAGTAATGATAATGATGGTAGTAGTAGTAGTAGTAATGATGATGGTGGTGGTAGTAGTAATGATGATGGTGGTTGTAGTATTAGTAATGATGATGATTATGGTAGTAGTAGTAATGATCATGGTGGTGGTAGTAGTAATGGTGGTAGTAGTAGTAGTAATGATGTTGGTGGTGGTAGTAGTAATGATGATGGTGGTGGTAGTAGTAGTAATGATGATGATGATGGTAGTAGTGGTAATGATGATGGTGGTGGTAGTAGTAGTGATGATGGTGGTGGTAGTTGTAGTAGTAATGATGATGGTGGGGGTAGTAGTAGTAATGAGAATGGTGGTAGTTGTCGTAGTAATGATGGTGGTGGTAGTAGTAGTAGTAATCATGATGGAGGTAGTAGTAATGATGAAGATGGTGGTAGTGGTAGTAATGGTGGTGGTAGTAGTAGTAGTAATGATGATGGTGGTAGTAGTAGTAGTAATGATGATGATGGTAGTAGTAGTAGTAATGATGATGATGGTGGTAGTAGTCGTAATGGTGGTGGTAGTAGTAGTAGTAATGATGATGGTGGTAGTAGTAGTAATGATGATGGTGGTGGTAGTAGTAGTAATGATAATGATGGTAGTAATAGTAGTAATGATTATGGTAGTAGTAGTAATGATGATGATGGTATTAGGAATAGTAATGATGGTGGTGGTAGTAGTAGTAATGATGATGGTAGAAGTAGTAGTAATGATGATGGTAGTAGTAGTAGTAATGATGATGATGGTAGTAGTAGTAGTAATGATGATGGTGGTAGTAGTAGTTGTATGGATGATAATGGTAGTAGTATTAGTAATGATGGTGGAAGTAGTAGTAGTAATGATGGTGGTAATAGTAGTAGTAATGATGATGGTGGTAGTTGTAGTGTAATGATGGTGGTGGTAGTTGTAGTAGTAATGATAATGATGGTAGTAGTAGTAGTAGTAATGATGATGGTGGTGGTTGTAGTAATGATGATGGTGGTGGTAGTAGTAGTAATGATGATGGTGGTGGTAGTAGTAATGGTGGTAGTAGTAGTAGTAATGATGATGGTGGTAGTAGTAGTAATGATGATGGTGGTAGTAGTAGTAGTAATGATCATGGTGGGGGTAGTAGTAGTAATGATGATGGTGGTGGTAGTAGTAGTGATGATAATGATGGTAGTAATAGTAGTAATGATTATGGTGGTGGTAGTAGTAGTAGTAATAATGATGGTGGTAGTAGTAGTAGTAATGATGATGATGGTGGTAGTAGTAGTAATGATGATGGTGGTGGTAGGAGTAGCAATGATGATGGTGGTGGTTGTAGTAGAAATGATGATGGTGGTGCTAGTAGTAGCAATGATGGTGGTGGTAGTAGTAGTAGTAATGATGATGATGGTAATAGTAGTAGTAATGATGATGGTGGTAGTTGTAGTGTAATGATGGTGGTGGTAGTTGTAGTAGTAATGATAATGATGGTAGTAGTAGTAGTAGTAATGATGATGGTGGTGGTTGTAGTAATGATGATGGTGGTGGTAGTAGTAGTAATGATGCTGGTGGTAGTAGTAGTAGTGATGATGGCGGTGGTAGTAGTAGTAATGATGATGGAGGTGGTAGTAGTAGTAATGATGATGATGGTAGTAGTAGTAATGATGGTGGTGGTAGAAGTAGTAATGATGATGGTGGTAGTAGTAGTAATGATGGTGGTTGGTAGTTGTAGTGGTAATGATGATGGTGGTAGTAGTAGTAATGATGGTGGTGGTAGTATTTGTAATGATGGTGGTGGTAGTAGTAGTAATGATGGTGGTGGTAGTTGTAGTGGTAGTAATGATGGTGGTGGTAGTAGTAGTAGGAATGATGGTGGTGGTAGTAGTAGTAATGATGGTGGTGGTAGTAGTAGTAATGATGATGGTGGTAGTAGTAGTAATGATGATGGTGGTTGTAGTAGTAATGATGGTGGTGGTAAAATTAGTAATGATGGTGGTGGTAGTTGTAGTGGTAATGATGATGGTGGTAGTAGTAGTAATGATGATGGTGGTAGTAGTAGTAATGATGGTGGTGGTAGTAGTAGTAATGATGGTGGTAGTAGTAGTAATGGCGATGGTGGTAGTAGTAGTAGTAATGATGATGGTGGTAGTAGTAGTAGTAATGATGATGGTGGTAGTAGTAGTAGTAATGATGGTGGTGGTAGTAGTAGTAGTAATGATGGTGGTGGTAGTAGTAGTAATGATGGTGGTGGTAGTAGTAGTAGTAATGATGATGGTGGTAGTAGTAGTAGAAATGATTGTGGTGGTAGTAGTAGTAATGATGGTGGTGGTAGTTGTAATATTAATGATAATGGTGTTAGTAGTAGTAATGATGGTGGTGGTAGTAGTAGTAATGATAATGGTGGTAGTAGTAGTGATGATGGTGGTGGTAGTAGTAGTAGTAATGATGGTGGTGGTAGTTGTAGTGGTAATGATGATGGTGGTGGTTGTAGTAGAAATGATGATGGTGGTGCTAGTAGTAGCAATGATGGTGGTGGTAGTAGTAGTAGTAATGATGATGATGGTAATAGTAGTAGTAATGATGATGGTGGTAGTTGTAGTGTAATGATGGTGGTGGTAGTTGTAGTAGTAATGATAATGATGGTAGTAGTAGTAGTAGTAATGATGATGGTGGTGGTTGTAGTAATGATGATGGTGGTGGTAGTAGTAGTAATGATGCTGGTGGTAGTAGTAGTAGTGATGATGGCGGTGGTAGTAGTAGTAATGATGATGGAGGTGGTAGTAGTAGTAATGATGATGATGGTAGTAGTAGTAATGATGGTGGTGGTAGAAGTAGTAATGATGATGGTGGTAGTAGTAGTAATGATGGTGGTTGGTAGTTGTAGTGGTAATGATGATGGTGGTAGTAGTAGTAATGATGGTGGTGGTAGTTGTAGTGGTAGTAATGATGGTGGTGGTAGTAGTAGTAGGAATGATGGTGGTGGTAGTGAAAGTAGTAGTAATGATGGTGGTGGTAGTAGTAGTAATGATGATGGTGGTAGTAGTAGTAATGATGATGGTGGTTGTAGTAGTAATGATGGTAGTGGTAAAATTAGTAATGATGGTGGTGGTAGTTGTAGTGGTAATGATGATGGTGGTAGTAGAAGTAATGATGATGGTGGTAGTAGTAGTAATGATGGTGGTGGTAGTAGTAGTAATGATGGTGGTAGTAGTAGTAATGGCGATGGTGGTAGTAGTAGTAGTAATGATGATGGTGGTAGTAGTAGTAGTAATGATGGTGGTGGTAGTAGTAGTAGTAATGATGGTGGTGGTAGTAGTAGTAATGATGGTGGTGGTAGTAGTA
Organism: Brachymystax lenok tsinlingensis; assembly: GCA_030435695.1. NCBI lineage: Eukaryota > Metazoa > Chordata > Actinopteri > Salmoniformes > Salmonidae > Brachymystax > Brachymystax lenok. The sequence continues at coordinate 6,155,310 of CM059787.1, read as the reverse complement.
GTAGTAATGATGATGGTGGTAGTAGTAGTAGAAATGATTGTGGTGGTAGTAGTAGTAATGATGGTGGTGGTAGTTGTAATATTAATGATAATGGTGTTAGTAGTAGTAATGATGGTGGTGGTAGTAGTAGTAATGATAATGGTGGTAGTAGTAGTGATGATGGTGGTGGTAGTAGTAGTAGTAATGATGGTGGTGGTAGTTGTAGTGGTAATGATAATGGTGGTAGTAGTAGTAGTAATGATGGTGGTGGTAGTAGTAGTAGTAATGATGGTGGTGGTAGTTGTAGTGGTAATGAAAATGGTGGTAGAAGTAGTAATGATGGTGGTGGTAGCAGTAGTTATGATGATGATGATGATGGTGGTAGTAGTAGTAATGATGATGGTGGTAGTAGTAGAAGTAATGATGGTGGTGGTAGTAGTGGTGATCCATGATGATGGTGGTAGTAGTAATGATGATGATGGTGGTAGTGGTAGTAATGGTGGTGGTAGTATTAGTAGTAATGATGATGGTGGTAGTAGAAGTAGTAAGGATGATGATGGTGGTAGTAGTAGTAATAATGATGATGATGGTAGTAGTAGTAATGATGATGGTGATGGTAGTAGTAATGATGATGGTGGTGGTAGTAGTAGTAATGATGATGATGGTGGTAGTAGTAGTAATAATGATGGCGGTGGTAGTAGTAGTAATGATGATGGTGGTGGTAGTAGTAATGATGATGGTGGTGGTAGTAGTAGTAATGATGCTGGTGGTAGTAGTAGTAGTGATGATGGCGGTGGTAGTAGTAGTAATGATGATGGTGGTGGTAGTAGTAGTAATGATGATGATGGTAGTAGTAGTAATGATGGTGGTGGTAGTAGTAGTAATGATGATGGTGGTAGTAGTAGTAATGATGGTGGTTGGTAGTTGTAGTGGTAATGATGATGGTGGTAGTAGTAGTAATGATGGTGGTGGTAGTATTTGTAATGATGGTGGTGGTAGTAGTAGTAATGATGGTGGTGGTAGTTGTAGTGGTAGTAATGATGGTGGTGGTAGTAGTAGTAGGAATGATGGTGGTGGTAGTAGTAGTAATGGTGGTAGTAGTAGTAGTAATGATGGTGGTGGTAGTAGTGGTGATCATGATGATGGTGGTAGTAGTAATGATGATGATGGTGGTAGTGGTAGTAATGGTGGTGGTAGTATTAGTAGTAATGATGATGGTGGTAGTAGAAGTAGTAAGGATGATGATGGTGGTAGTAGTAGTAATAATGATGATGATGGTAGTAGTAGTAATGATGATGGTGGTGGTAGTAGTAATGATGATGGTGGTGGTAGTAGTAGTAATGATGATGATGGTGGTAGTAGTAGTAATAATGATGGCGGTGGTAGTAGTAGTAATGATGATGGTGGTGGTAGTAGTAATGATGATGGTGGTGGTAGTAGTAGTAATGATGGTGGTGGTAGTTGTAGCGGTAATGATGATGGTGGTAGTAGTAGTAATGATGGTGGTGGTAGTAGTAGTAGTAATGATTGTGGTGGTAGTTGTAATATTAATGATAATGGTGGTAGTAGTAGTAATGATGGTGGTGGTAGTAGTAGTAATGATGATGGTGGTAGTAGTAGTAATGATGGTGGTGGTAGGTGTAGTAATGATGGTGGTGGTAGTAGTAGTAATGATGATGGTGGTAGTAGTAGTAATGATGGTGGTTGGTAGTTGTAGTGGTAATGATGATGGTGGTAGTAGTAGTAATGATGGTGGTGGTAGTATTTGTAATGATGGTGGTGGTAGTAGTAGTAATGATGGTGGTGGTAGTTGTAGTGGTAGTAATGATGGTGGTGGTAGTAGTAGTAGGAATGATGGTGGTGGTAGTAGTATTAATGGTGGTAGTAGTAGTAGTAATGATGTTGGTGGTAGTAGTGGTGATCATGATGATGGTGGTAGTAGTAATGATGATGATGGTGGTAGTGGTAGTAATGGTGGTGGTAGTATTAGTAGTAATGATGATGGTGGTAGTAGAAGTAGTAAGGATGATGATGGTGGTAGTAGTAGTAATAATGATGATGATGGTAGTAGTAGTAATGATGATGGTGGTGGTAGTAGTAATGATGATGGTGGTGGTAGTAGTAGTAATGATGATGATGGTGGTAGTAGTAGTAATAATGATGGCGGTGGTAGTAGTAGTAATGATGATGGTGGTGGTAGTAGTAATGATGATGGTGGTGGTAGTAGTAGTAATGATGGTGGTGGTAGTTGTAGTGGTAATGATGATGGTGGTAGTAGTAGTAATGATGGTGGTGGTAGTAGTAGTAGTAATGATTGTGGTGGTAGTAGTAGTAATGATGGTGGTGGTAGTTGTAATATTAATGATAATGGTGGTAGTAGTAGTAATGATGGTGGTGGTAGTAGTAGTAATGATGATGGTGGTAGTAGTAGTAATGATGGTGGTGGTAGGTGTAGTAATGATGGTGGTGGTAGTAGTAGTGATGATGGTGGTGATGGTAGTAGTCGTAATGATGATGGTGGTAGTAGTAGTAGTAATGATGGTGGTTGGTAGTTGTAGTGGTAATGAAGATGGTGGTAGTAGTAGTAATGATGGTGGTGGTAGTATTTGTAATGATGGTGGTGGTAGTAGTAGTAATGGCCGGTGGTGGTAGTTGTAGTGGTAGTAATGATGGTGGTGGTAGTAGTAGTAGGAATGATGGTGGTGGTAGTAGTAGTAATGGTGGTAGTAGTAGTAGTAGTAATGATGGTGGTGGTAGTAGTGGTGATCATGATGATGGTGGTAGTAGTAATGATGATGATGGTGGTAGTGGTAGTAATGGTGGTGGTAGTATTAGTAGTAATGATGATGGTGGTAGTAGAAGTAGTAAGGATGATGATGGTGGTAGTAGTAGTAATAATGATGATGATGGTAGTAGTAGTAATGATGATGGTGGTGGTAGTAGTAATGATGATGGTGGTGGTAGTAGTAGTAATGATGATGATGGTGGTAGTAGTAGTAATAATGATGGCGGTGGTAGTAGTAGTAATGATGATGGTGGTGGTAGTAGTAATGATGATGGTGGTGGTAGTAGTAGTAATGATGCTGGTGGTAGTAGTAGTAGTGATGATGGCGGTGGTAGTAGTAGTAGTGATGATGGAGGTGGTAGTAGTAGTAATGATGATGATGGTAGTAGTAGTAATGATGGTGGTGGTAGAAGTAGTAATGATGATGGTGGTAGTAGTAGTAATGATGGTGGTTGGTAGTTGTAGTGGCAATGATGATGGTGGTAGTAGTAGTAATGATGGTGGTGGTAGTATTTGTAATGATGGTGGTGGTAGTAGTAGTAATGATGGTGGTGGTAGTTGTAGTGGTAGTAATGATGGTGGTGGTAGTAGTAGTAGGAATGATGGTGGTGGTAGTAGTAGTAATGATGGTGGTGGTAGTAGTAGTAATGATGATGGTGGTAGTAGTAGTAATGATGATGGTGGTTGTAGTAGTAATGATGGTAGTGGTAAAATTAGTAATGATGGTGGTGGTAGTTGTAGTGGTAATGATGATGGTGGTAGTAGTAGTAATGATGATGGTGGTAGTAGTAGTAATGATGGTGGTGGTAGTAGTAGTAATGATGGTGGTAGTAGTAGTAATGGCGATGGTGGTAGTAGTAGTAGTAATGATGATGGTGGTAGTAGTAGTAGTAATGATGGTGGTGGTAGTAGTAGTAGTAATGATGGTGGTGGTAGTAGTAGTAATGATGGTGGTGGTAGTAGTAGTAGTAATGATGATGGTGGTAGTTGTAATATTAATGATAATGGTGGTAGTAGTAGTAATGATGGTGGTGGTAGTAGTAGTAATGATAATGGTGGTAGTAGTAGTGATGATGGTGGTGGTAGTAGTAGTAGTAATGATGGTGGTGGTAGTTGTAGTGGTAATGAAAATGGTGGTAGAAGTAGTAATGATGGTGGTGGTAGCAGTAGTTATGCTGATGATGATGATGGTGGTAGTAGTAGTAATGATGATGGTGGTAGTAGTAGAAGTAATGATGGTGGTGGTAGTAGTAGTAATGATGGTGGTGGTAGTTGTAGTGGTAATGATGATGATGGTAGTAGTAGTAATGATGGTGGTGGTAGTAGTAGTAATGATGGTGGTGGTAGTTGTAATATTAATGATAATGGTGGTAGTAGTAGTAATGATGGTGGTGGTAGTAGTAGTAATGATAATGGTGGTAGTAGTAGTGATGATGGTGGTGGTAGTAGTAGTAGTAATGATGGTGGTGGTAGTTGTAGTGGTAATGAAAATGGTGGTAGAAGTAGTAATGATGGTGGTGGTAGCAGTAGTTATGATGATGATGATGATGGTGGTAGTAGTAGTAATGATGATGGTGGTAGTAGTAGAAGTAATGATGGTGGTGGTAGTAGTAGTAATGATGGTGGTGGTAGTTGTAGTGGTAATGATGATGATGGTAGAAGTAGTAATGATGGTGGTGGTAGTTGTAGTGGAAATGATGATGGTGGTAGTAGTAGTAATGATGGTGGTGGTAGTAGTAGTAATGATGATGGTGGTAGTAGTAGTAGTAATGATGGTGGTGGTAGTAGTAGTAATGATGGTGGTGGTAGTTGTAGTGGTAGTAATGATGGTGGTGGTAGTAGTAGTAGGAATGATGGTGGTGGTAGTAGTAGTAATGATGGTGGTGGTAGTAGTAGTAATGATGATGGTGGTAGTAGTAGTAATGATGATGGTGGTTGTAGTAGTAATGATGGTAGTGGTAAAATTAGTAATGATGGTGGTGGTAGTTGTAGTGGTAATGATGATGGTGGTAGTAGTAGTAATGATGATGGTGGTAGTAGTAGTAATGATGGTGGTGGTAGTAGTAGTAATGATGGTGGTAGTAGTAGTAATGGCGATGGTGGTAGTAGTAGTAGTAATGATGATGGTGGTAGTAGTAGTAGTAATGATGATGGTGGTAGTAGTAGTAGTAATGATGGTGGTGGTAGTAGTAGTAGTAATGATGGTGGTGGTAGTAGTAGTAATGATGGTGGTGGTAGTAGTAGTAGTAATGATGATGGTGGTAGTAGTAGTAGAAATGATTGTGGTGGTAGTAGTAGTAATGATGGTGGTGGTAGTTGTAATATTAATGATAATGGTGTTAGTAGTAGTAATGATGGTGGTGGTAGTAGTAGTAATGATAATGGTGGTAGTAGTAGTGATGATGGTGGTGGTAGTAGTAGTAGTAATGATGGTGGTGGTAGTTGTAGTGGTAATGATGATGGTGGTGGTTGTAGTAGAAATGATGATGGTGGTGCTAGTAGTAGCAATGATGGTGGTGGTAGTAGTAGTAATGATGATGATGGTAATAGTAGTAGTAATGATGATGGTGGTAGTTGTAGTGTAATGATGGTGGTGGTAGTTGTAGTAGTAATGATAATGATGGTAGTAGTAGTAGTAGTAATGATGATGGTGGTGGTTGTAGTAATGATGATGGTGGTGGTAGTAGTAGTAATGATGCTGGTGGTAGTAGTAGTAGTGATGATGGCGGTGGTAGTAGTAGTAATGATGATGGAGGTGGTAGTAGTAGTAATGATGATGATGGTAGTAGTAGTAATGATGGTGGTGGTAGAAGTAGTAATGATGATGGTGGTAGTAGTAGTAATGATGGTGGTTGGTAGTTGTAGTGGTAATGATGATGGTGGTAGTAGTAGTAATGATGGTGGTGGTAGTTGTAGTGGTAGTAATGATGGTGGTGGTAGTAGTAGTAGGAATGATGGTGGTGGTAGTAGTAGTAATGATGGTGGTGGTAGTAGTAGTAATGATGATGGTGGTAGTAGTAGTAATGATGATGGTGGTTGTAGTAGTAATGATGGTAGTGGTAAAATTAGTAATGATGGTGGTGGTAGTTGTAGTGGTAATGATGATGGTGGTAGTAGAAGTAATGATGATGGTGGTAGTAGTAGTAATGATGGTGGTGGTAGTAGTAGTAGTAATGATGGTGGTGGTAGTAGTAGTAATGGCGATGGTGGTAGTAGTAGTAGTAATGATGATGGTGGTAGTAGTAGTAGTAATGATGGTGGTGGTAGTAGTAGTAGTAATGATGGTGGTGGTAGTAGTAGTAATGATGGTGGTGGTAGTAGTAGTAGTAATGATGATGGTGGTAGTAGTAGTAGAAATGATTGTGGTGGTAGTAGTAGTAATGATGGTGGTGGTAGTTGTAATATTAATGATAATGGTGTTAGTAGTAGTAATGATGGTGGTGGTAGTAGTAGTAATGATAATGGTGGTAGTAGTAGTGATGATGGTGGTGGTAGTAGTAGTAGTAATGATGGTGGTGGTAGTTGTAGTGGTAATGATAATGGTGGTAGTAGTAGTAGTAATGATGGTGGTGGTAGTAGTAGTAGTAATGATGGTGGTGGTAGTTGTAGTGGTAATGAAAATGGTGGTAGAAGTAGTAATGATGGTGGTGGTAGCAGTAGTTATGATGATGATGATGATGGTGGTAGTAGTAGTAATGATGATGGTGGTAGTAGTAGAAGTAATGATGGTGGTGGTAGTAGTGGTGATCATGATGATGGTGGTAGTAGTAATGATGATGATGGTGGTAGTGGTAGTAATGGTGGTGGTAGTATTAGTAGTAATGATGATGGTGGTAGTAGAAGTAGTAAGGATGATGATGGTGGTAGTAGTAGTAATAATGATGATGATGGTAGTAGTAGTAATGATGATGGTGATGGTAGTAGTAATGATGATGGTGGTGGTAGTAGTAGTAATGATGATGATGGTGGTAGTAGTAGTAATAATGATGGCGGTGGTAGTAGTAGTAATGATGATGGTGGTGGTAGTAGTAATGATGATGGTGGTGGTAGTAGTAGTAATGATGCTGGTGGTAGTAGTAGTAGTGATGATGGCGGTGGTAGTAGTAGTAATGATGATGGTGGTGGTAGTAGTAGTAATGATGATGATGGTAGTAGTAGTAATGATGGTGGTGGTAGTAGTAGTAATGATGATGGTGGTAGTAGTAGTAATGATGGTGGTTGGTAGTTGTAGTGGTAATGATGATGGTGGTAGTAGTAGTAATGATGGTGGTGGTAGTATTTGTAATGATGGTGGTGGTAGTAGTAGTAATGATGGTGGTGGTAGTTGTAGTGGTAGTAATGATGGTGGTGGTAGTAGTAGTAGGAATGATGGTGGTGGTAGTAGTAGTAATGGTGGTAGTAGTAGTAGTAATGATGGTGGTGGTAGTAGTGGTGATCATGATGATGGTGGTAGTAGTAATGATGATGATGGTGGTAGTGGTAGTAATGGTGGTGGTAGTATTAGTAGTAATGATGATGGGTGGTAGTAGAAGTAAGGATGATGATGGTGGTAGTAGTAGTAATAATGATGATGATGGTAGTAGTAGTAATGATGATGGTGGTGGTAGTAGTAATGATGATGGTGGTGGTAGTAGTAGTAATGATGATGATGGTGGTAGTAGTAGTAATAATGATGGCGGTGGTAGTAGTAGTAATGATGATGGTGGTGGTAGTAGTAATGATGATGGTGGTGGTAGTAGTAGTAATGATGGTGGTGGTAGTTGTAGCGGTAATGATGATGGTGGTAGTAGTAGTAATGATGGTGGTGGTAGTAGTAGTAGTAATGATTGTGGTGGTAGTTGTAATATTAATGATAATGGTGGTAGTAGTAGTAATGATGGTGGTGGTAGTAGTAGTAATGATGATGGTGGTAGTAGTAGTAATGATGGTGGTGGTAGGTGTAGTAATGATGGTGGTGGTAGTAGTAGTAATGATGATGGTGGTAGTAGTAGTAATGATGGTGGTTGGTAGTTGTAGTGGTAATGATGATGGTGGTAGTAGTAGTAATGATGGTGGTGGTAGTATTTGTAATGATGGTGGTGGTAGTAGTAGTAATGATGGTGGTGGTAGTTGTAGTGGTAGTAATGATGGTGGTGGTAGTAGTAGTAGGAATGATGGTGGTGGTAGTAGTAGTAATGGTGGTAGTAGTAGTAGTAATGATGTTGGTGGTAGTAGTGGTGATCATGATGATGGTGGTAGTAGTAATGATGATGATGGTGGTAGTGGTAGTAATGGTGGTGGTAGTATTAGTAGTAATGATGATGGTGGTAGTAGAAGTAGTAAGGATGATGATGGTGGTAGTAGTAGTAATAATGATGATGATGGTAGTAGTAGTAATGATGATGGTGGTGGTAGTAGTAATGATGATGGTGGTGGTAGTAGTAGTAATGATGATGATGGTGGTAGTAGTAGTAATAATGATGGCGGTGGTAGTAGTAGTAATGATGATGGTGGTGGTAGTAGTAATGATGATGGTGGTGGTAGTAGTAGTAATGATGGTGGTGGTAGTTGTAGTGGTAATGATGATGGTGGTAGTAGTAGTAATGATGGTGGTGGTAGTAGTAGTAGTAATGATTGTGGTGGTAGTAGTAGTAATGATGGTGGTGGTAGTTGTAATATTAATGATAATGGTGGTAGTAGTAGTAATGATGGTGGTGGTAGTAGTAGTAATGATGATGGTGGTAGTAGTAGTAATGATGGTGGTGGTAGGTGTAGTAATGATGGTGGTGGTAGTAGTAGTGATGATGGTGGTGATAGTAGTAGTCGTAATGATGATGGTGGTAGTAGTAGTAGTAATGATGGTGGTTGGTAGTTGTAGTGGTAATGAAGATGGTGGTAGTAGTAGTAATGATGGTGGTGGTAGTATTTGTAATGATGGTGGTGGTAGTAGTAGTAATGACGGTGGTGGTAGTTGTAGTGGTAGTAATGATGGTGGTGGTAGTAGTAGTAGGAATGATGGTGGTGGTAGTAGTAGTAATGGTGGTAGTAGTAGTAGTAGTAATGATGGTGGTGGTAGTAGTGGTGATCATGATGATGGTGGTAGTAGTAATGATGATGATGGTGGTAGTGGTAGTAATGGTGGTGGTAGTATTAGTAGTAATGATGATGGTGGTAGTAGAGTAGTAAGGATGATGATGGTGGTAGTAGTAGTAATAATGATGATGATGGTAGTAGTAGTAATGATGATGGTGGTGGTAGTAGTAATGATGATGGTGGTGGTAGTAGTAGTAATGATGATGATGGTGGTAGTAGTAGTAATAATGATGGCGGTGGTAGTAGTAGTAATGATGATGGTGGTGGTAGTAGTAATGATGATGGTGGTGGTAGTAGTAGTAATGATGCTGGTGGTAGTAGTAGTAGTGATGATGGCGGTGGTAGTAGTAGTAGTGATGATGGAGGTGGTAGTAGTAGTAATGATGATGATGGTAGTAGTAGTAATGATGGTGGTGGTAGAAGTAGTAATGATGATGGTGGTAGTAGTAGTAATGATGGTGGTTGGTAGTTGTAGTGGTAATGATGATGGTGGTAGTAGTAGTAATGATGGTGGTGGTAGTATTTGTAATGATGGTGGTGGTAGTAGTAGTAATGATGGTGGTGGTAGTTGTAGTGGTAGTAATGATGGTGGTGGTAGTAGTAGTAGGAATGATGGTGGTGGTAGTAGTAGTAATGATGGTGGTGGTAGTAGTAGTAATGATGATGGTGGTAGTAGTAGTAATGATGATGGTGGTTGTAGTAGTAATGATGGTAGTGGTAAAATTAGTAATGATGGTGGTGGTAGTTGTAGTGGTAATGATGATGGTGGTAGTAGTAGTAATGATGATGGTGGTAGTAGTAGTAATGATGGTGGTGGTAGTAGTAGTAATGATGGTGGTAGTAGTAGTAATGGCGATGGTGGTAGTAGTAGTAGTAATGATGATGGTGGTAGTAGTAGTAGTAATGATGGTGGTGGTAGTAGTAGTAGTAATGATGGTGGTGGTAGTAGTAGTAATGATGGTGGTGGTAGTAGTAGTAGTAATGATGATGGTGGTAGTTGTAATATTAATGATAATGGTGGTAGTAGTAGTAATGATGGTGGTGGTAGTAGTAGTAATGATAATGGTGGTAGTAGTAGTGATGATGGTGGTGGTAGTAGTAGTAGTAATGATGGTGGTGGTAGTTGTAGTGGTAATGAAAATGGTGGTGAAGTAGTAATGATGGTGGTGGTAGCAGTAGTTATGCTGATGATGATGATGGTGGTAGTAGTAGTAATGATGATGGTGGTAGTAGTAGAAGTAATGATGGTGGTGGTAGTAGTAGTAATGATGGTGGTGGTAGTTGTAGTGGTAATGATGATGATGGTAGTAGTAGTAATGATGGTGGTGGTAGTAGTAGTAATGATGGTGGTGGTAGTTGTAATATTAATGATAATGGTGGTAGTAGTAGTAATGATGGTGGTGGTAGTAGTAGTAATGATAATGGTGGTAGTAGTAGTGATGATGGTGGTGGTAGTAGTAGTAGTAATGATGGTGGTGGTAGTTGTAGTGGTAATGAAAATGGTGGTAGAAGTAGTAATGATGGTGGTGGTAGCAGTAGTTATGATGATGATGATGATGGTGGTAGTAGTAGTAATGATGATGGTGGTAGTAGTAGAAGTAATGATGGTGGTGGTAGTAGTAGTAATGATGGTGGTGGTAGTTGTAGTGGTAATGATGATGATGGTAGAAGTAGTAATGATGGTGGTGGTAGTTGTAGTGGAAATGATGATGGTGGTAGTAGTAGTAATGATGGTGGTGGTAGTAGTAGTAATGATGATGGTGGTAGTAGTAGTAGTAATGATGGTGGTGGTAGTAGTAGTAATGATGGTGGTGGTAGTTGTAGTGGTAATGATGATGGTGGTGGTAGTAGTAGTAATGATGATGGTGGTGGTAGTAGTAGTAATGATGATGTTGGTAGTAGTAGTAGTAATGATGATGATGGTGGTAGTAGTAGTAATGTTGGTGATGGTAGTAGTAGTAATGGTGGTGGTAGTAGTAGTAATGATGATGGTAGTAGTAGTAGTAATGATGATTGTGGTGGTAGTAGTAGTAATGATGGTGGTGGTAGTAGTAGTAATGATGGTGGTGGTAGTTGTAGTGGTAGTAATGATGGTGGTGGTAGTAGTAGTAGTAGTAATGATGGTGGTGGTAGTAGTAGTAATGATGGTGGTGGTAGTAGTAGTAGTAATGATGGTGGTGGTAGTAGTAGTAATGATGGTGGTGGTAGTAGTAGTAGTAATGATGATGGTGGTAGTTGTAATATTAATGATAATGGTGGTAGTAGTAGTAATGATGGTGGTGGTAGTAGTAATGATGGTGGTGGTAGTAGTAGTAATGATGGTGGTAGTAGTAGTAATGGCGATGGTGGTAGTAGTAGTAGTAATGATGATGGTGGTAGTAGTAGTAGTAATGATGGTGGTGGTAGTAGTAGTAGTAATGATGGTGGTGGTAGTAGTAGTAATGATGGTGGTGGTAGTAGTAGTAGTAATGATGATGGTGGTGGTTGTAATATTAATGATAATGGTGGTAGTAGTAGTAATGATGGTGGTGGTAGTAGTAGTAATGATAATGGTGGTAGTAGTAGTGATGATGGTGGTGGTAGTAGTAGTAGTAATGATGGTGGTGGTGGTTGTAGTGGTAATGAAAATGGTGGTAGAAGTAGTAATGATGGTGGTGGTAGCAGTAGTTATGCTGATGATGATGATGGTGGTAGTAGTAGTAATGATGATGGTGGTAGTAGTAGAAGTAATGATGGTGGTGGTAGTAGTAGTAATGATGGTGGTGGTAGTTGTAGTGGTAATGATGATGATGGTAGTAGTAGTAATGATGGTGGTGGTAGTAGTAGTAATGATGGTGGTGGTAGTTGTAATATTAATGATAATGGTGGTAGTAGTAGTAATGATGGTGGTGGTAGTAGTAGTAATGATAATGGTGGTAGTAGTAGTGATGATGGTGGTGGTGGTAGTAGTAGTAGTAATGATGGTGGTGGTAGTTGTAGTGGTAATGAAAATGGTGGTAGAAGTAGTAATGATGGTGGTGGTAGCAGTAGTTATGATGATGATGATGATGGTGGTAGTAGTAGTAATGATGATGGTGGTAGTAGTAGAAGTAATGATGGTGGTGGTAGTAGTAGTAATGATGGTGGTGGTAGTTGTAGTGGTAATGATGATGATGGTAGAAGTAGTAATGATGGTGGTGGTAGTTGTAGTGGAAATGATGATGGTGGTAGTAGTAGTAATGATGGTGGTGGTAGTAGTAGTAATGATGATGGTGGTAGTAGTAGTAGTAATGATGGTGGTGGTAGTAGTAGTAATGATGGTGGTGGTAGTTGTAGTGGTAATGATGATGGTGGTGGTAGTAGTAGTAATGATGATGGTGGTGGTAGTAGTAGTAATGATGATGTTGGTAGTAGTAGTAGTAATGATGATGATGGTGGTAGTAGTAGTAATGTTGGTGATGGTAGTAGTAGTAATGGTGGTGGTAGTAGTAGTAATGATGATGGTAGTAGTAGTAGTAATGATGATTGTGGTGGTAGTAGTAGTAATGATGGTGGTGGTAGTAGTAGTAATGATGGTGGTGGTAGTTGTAGTGGTAGTAATGATGGTGGTGGTAGTAGTAGTAGTAGTAATGATGGTGGTGGTAGTAGTAGTAATGATGGTGGTGGTAGTAGTAGTAGTAATGATGGTGGTGGTAGTAGTAGTAATGATGGTGGTGGTAGTAGTAGTAGTAATGATGATGGTGGTAGTTGTAATATTAATGATAATGGTGGTAGTAGTAGTAATGATGGTGGTGGTAGTAGTAGTAATGATAATGGTGGTAGTAGTAGTGATGATGGTGGTGGTAGTAGTAGTAGTAATGATGGTGGTGGTAGTTGTAGTGGTAATGAAAATGGTGGTAGAAGTAGTAATGATGGTGGTGGTAGCAGTAGTTATGCTGATGATGATGATGGTGGTAGTAGTAGTAATGATGATGGTGGTAGTAGTAGAAGTAATGATGGTGGTGGTAGTAGTAGTAATGATGGTGGTGGTAGTTGTAGTGGTAATGATGATGATGGTAGTAGTAGTAATGATGGTGGTGGTAGTAGTAGTAATGATGGTGGTGGTAGTTGTAATATTAATGATAATGGTGGTAGTAGTAGTAATGATGGTGGTGGTAGTAGTAGTAATGATAATGGTGGTAGTAGTAGTGATGATGGTGGTGGTAGTAGTAGTAGTAATGATGGTGGTGGTAGTTGTAGTGGTAATGAAAATGGTGGTAGAAGTAGTAATGATGGTGGTGGTAGCAGTAGTTATGATGATGATGATGATGGTGGTAGTAGTAGTAATGATGATGGTGGTAGTAGTAGAAGTAATGATGGTGGTGGTAGTAGTAGTAATGATGGTGGTGGTAGTTGTAGTGGTAATGATGATGATGGTAGAAGTAGTAATGATGGTGGTGGTAGTTGTAGTGGAAATGATGATGGTGGTAGTAGTAGTAATGATGGTGGTGGTAGTAGTAGTAATGATGATGGTGGTAGTAGTAGTAGTAATGATGGTGGTGGTAGTAGTAGTAATGATGGTGGTGGTAGTTGTAGTGGTAATGATGATGGTGGTGGTAGTAGTAGTAATGATGATGGTGGTGGTAGTAGTAGTAATGATGATGTTGGTAGTAGTAGTAGTAATGATGATGATGGTGGTAGTAGTAGTAATGTTGGTGATGGTAGTAGTAGTAATGGTGGTGGTAGTAGTAGTAATGATGATGGTAGTAGTAGTAGTAATGATGATTGTGGTGGTAGTAGTAGTAATGATGGTGGTGGTAGTAGTAGTAATGATGGTGGTGGTAGTTGTAGTGGTAGTAATGATGGTGGTGGTAGTAGTAGTAGTAGTAATGATGGTGGTGGTAGTAGTAGTAATGATGGTGGTGGTAGTAGTAGTAGTAATGATGGTGGTGGTAGTAGTAGTAATGATGGTGGTGGTAGTAGTAGTAGTAATGATGATGGTGGTAGTTGTAATATTAATGATAATGGTGGTAGTAGTAGTAATGATGGTGGTGGTAGTAGTAATGATGGTGGTGGTAGTAGTAGTAATGATGGTGGTAGTAGTAGTAATGGCGATGGTGGTAGTAGTAGTAGTAATGATGATGGTGGTAGTAGTAGTAGTAATGATGGTGGTGGTAGTAGTAGTAGTAATGATGGTGGTGGTAGTAGTAGTAATGATGGTGGTGGTAGTAGTAGTAGTAATGATGATGGTGGTAGTTGTAATATTAATGATAATGGTGGTAGTAGTAGTAATGATGGTGGTGGTAGTAGTAGTAATGATAATGGTGGTAGTAGTAGTGATGATGGTGGTGGTAGTAGTAGTAGTAATGATGGTGGTGGTAGTTGTAGTGGTAATGAAAATGGTGGTAGAAGTAGTAATGATGGTGGTGGTAGCAGTAGTTATGCTGATGATGATGATGGTGGTAGTAGTAGTAATGATGATGGTGGTAGTAGTAGAAGTAATGATGGTGGTGGTAGTAGTAGTAATGATGGTGGTGGTAGTTGTAGTGGTAATGATGATGATGGTAGTAGTAGTAATGATGGTGGTGGTAGTAGTAGTAATGATGGTGGTGGTAGTTGTAATATTAATGATAATGGTGGTAGTAGTAATGATGGTGGTGGTAGTAGTAGTAATGATAATGGTGGTAGTAGTAGTGATGATGGTGGTGGTAGTAGTAGTAGTAATGATGGTGGTGGTAGTTGTAGTGGTAATGAAAATGGTGGTAGAAGTAGTAATGATGGTGGTGGTAGCAGTAGTTATGATGATGATGATGATGGTGGTAGTAGTAGTAATGATGATGGTGGTAGTAGTAGAAGTAATGATGGTGGTGGTAGTAGTAGTAATGATGGTGGTGGTAGTTGTAGTGGTAATGATGATGATGGTAGAAGTAGTAATGATGGTGGTGGTAGTTGTAGTGGAAATGATGATGGTGGTAGTAGTAGTAATGATGGTGGTGGTAGTAGTAGTAATGATGATGGTGGTAGTAGTAGTAGTAATGATGGTGGTGGTAGTAGTAGTAATGATGGTGGTGGTAGTTGTAGTGGTAATGATGATGGTGGTGGTAGTAGTAGTAATGATGATGGTGGTGGTAGTAGTAGTAATGATGATGTTGGTAGTAGTAGTAGTAATGATGATGATGGTGGTAGTAGTAGTAATGTTGGTGATGGTAGTAGTAGTAATGGTGGTGGTAGTAGTAGTAATGATGATGGTAGTAGTAGTAGTAATGATGATTGTGGTGGTAGTAGTAGTAATGATGGTGGTGGTAGTAGTAGTAATGATGGTGGTGGTAGTTGTAGTGGTAGTAATGATGGTGGTGGTAGTAGTAGTAGTAGTAATGATGGTGGTGGTAGTAGTAGTAATGATGGTGGTGGTAGTAGTAGTAGTAATGATGGTGGTGGTAGTAGTAGTAATGATGGTGGTGGTAGTAGTAGTAATGATGATGGTGGTAGTAGTAGTAATGATGATGGTGGTAGTAGTAGTAATGATGGTAGTGGTAGTATTAGTAATGATGGTGGTGGTTGTTGTAGTGGTAATGATGATGGTGGTAGTAGTAGTAATGATGATGTTGGTAGTAGTAGTAATGATGGTGGTGGTAGTAGTAGTAATGATGGTGGTAGTAGTAGTAGTAATGATGGTGGTAGTAGTAGTAGTAATGATGATGAAGGTAGTAGTAGTAATGATGGTGGTGGTACTTGTAGTAGTAATGATGATGGTGGTAGTTGTAGTAATGGTGGTGGTAGTAGTAGTAGTAGTAATGATGGTGGTGGTAGTAGTAGTAGTAGTAATGATGATGATGGTGGTAGTAGTAGTAATGATGATGGTGGTGGTAGAAGTAGTAATGATAATGATGGAAGTAAAAGTAGTAATGATGATGGTGGTTGTAGTAGTAGTAATGATGATGGTGGTAGTAATAATGATGATGATGGTGGTAGTAGTAGTAGTAGTAATGATGATGGTGGTGGTAGTAGTAGTAATGATGATGGTGGTGGTAGTAGTAGTAATGATAATGATGGAAGTAAAAGTAGTAATCATGATGATGGTGGTAGCAGTAGTAATGATGATGGTGGTAGTTGTCGTAGTAATGATGGTGGTGGTAGTAGTGGTAATCATGATGGTGGTGGTAGTAGTAGTAGAAATGATGATGGTGGTAGTGGTAATGATGATGATGGTGGTAGTGGTAGTAATGGTGGTGGTGGTATTAGTAGTAATGATGATGGTGGTACTAGTAGTAGTAATGATGATGATGGTGGTAGTAGTAGTAATAATGATGATGATGGTAGTAGTAGTAATGATGATGGTGGTGGTAGTAGTAATAATGATGGCGGTGGTAGTAGTAGTAATGATGATGGTGGTGGTAGTAGTAGTAGTAATGATGATGATGGTGGTAGTAGTAGTAATGATGATGATGGTAGTAGTAGTAATGGTGGTGGTAGTTGTAGTAATGTTGATGATGGTAGTAGTAGTAATGATGATGGTGGTGGGAATAGTAATGATGATGGTGGTGGTAGTAGTAGTAATGATGATGATGATGGAAGTAGTAGTAATGATGATGGTGGTGGTTGTAGTAATGATGGTAGTAGTAGTAGTAATGATGATGGTGGTGGTAGTAGTAATGATGATGGTGGTGGTAGTAGTAGTAATGATGATGATGATGGTAGTAGTGGTAATGATGCTGGTGGTGGTAGTAGTAGTGATGATGGTGGTGGTAATTGTAGTAGTAATGATGATGGTGGGGGTAGTAGTAGTAATGATGATTGTTGTAGTTGTCGTAGTAATGATGGTGGTGGTAGTAGTAGTAGTAATAATGATGGTGGTGGTAGTAGTAGTAGTAATGATGATGGTGGTAGTAGTAATGATGATGATGGTGGTAGTGGTAGTAATGGTGGTGGTAGTTGTAGTAGTAATGATGATGGTGGTGGTAGTAGTAGTTGTAATGATGATGGTGGTAGTAGTAATAGTAATGATGGTGGTGGTAGTAGTAGTGATGATGATGGTAGTAGTAGTAATGGTGGTGGTAGTTGTAGTAATGATGATGATGGTAGTAGTAGTAGTAATAATGATGGTGGTGGTAGTAGTAGTAATGATGATGGTGGTGGTAGTAGTAGTAATGATGATGGTGGTGGGAATAGTAATGATGATGGTGGTGGTAGTAGTAGTAATGATGATGATGATGGAAGTAGTAGTAATGATGATGGTGGTGGTTGTAGTAATGATGGTAGTAGTAGTAGTAATGATGATGGTGGTGGTAGTAGTAATGATGATAGTGGTGGTAGTAGTAGAAATGATGATGATGGTGGTAGTAGTAGTAATGATGGTGGTGGTAGTAGTAGTAATGATGATGATGGTGGTAGTAGTAGTAATGATGGTGGTGGTAGTTGTAGTGGTAATGATGGTGGTGGTGGTAGTAGTAGTAATGATGGTGGTAGTAGTAGTAGTAATGATGATGATGGTGGTAGTAGTAGTGGTAGTAATGATGGTGGTGGTAGTTGTAGAAATGATGGTGGTGGTAGTAGTAGTAATGATGGTGGTGGTAGTTGTAGTGGTAGTAATGATGGTGTTGGTAGTAGTAGTAATGATGGTGGTGGTAGTAGTAGTAATGATGATGATGGTGGTAGTAGTAGTAATGATGGTGGTGGTAGTAGTAGTAATGATGATGATGGTGGTAGTAGTAGTAATGATGGTGGTGGTAGTTGTAGTGGTAATGATGGTGGTGGTAGTAGTAGTAATGATGGTGGTAGTAGTAGTAGTAATGATGATGATGGTGGTAGTAGTAGTAATGATGATGATGGTAGTAGTAGTAATGATGGTGGTGGTAGTTGTACTAGTAGTAATGATGGTGGTGGTAGTAGTAGTAATGATGGTGGTGGTATTTGTAGTGGTAATGATGATGGTGGTAGTAGTAGTAATGATGCTGGTGGTAGTAGTAGTAATGATGGTGGTGGTAGTAGTAGTAGTAATGATGGTGGTGGTAATAGTAGTAGTATTGATGATGATGGTGGTAGTAGTAGTAATGATCATGGTGGGGGTAGTAGTAGTAATGATGATGGTGGTGGTAGTAGTAGTAATGATAATGATGGTAGTAATAGTAGTAATGATGATGGTGTTGGTAGTAGTAGTAATGATGCTGGTGGAAGTAGTAATGATGATGATGGTGGTGGTAGTTGTAGTAGTAATGATGACGGTTGGGGTAGTAGTAGTAATGATGATGGTGGTAGTTGTCGTAGTAATGATGGTGGTGGTAGTAGTGGTGATCATGATGTTGGTGGTAGTAGTAGTAGTAATGATGATGGTGGAAGTAGTAATGATGATGGTAGTGGTAGTAATGGTGGTGGTAGTATTAGTAGTAATGATGATGGTGGTAGTAGTAGTAGTAATGATGATGATTGTGGTAGTAGTAGTAATAATGATGATGATGGTAGTAGTAGTAATGATGATGGTGGTGGTAGTAGTAATGATGATGTTGGTGGTAGTAGTAGTGATGATGGCGGTGGGAGTAGAAGTAATGATGATGGTGGTGGTAGTAGTAGTATTGATGGTGGTGGTAGTAGTAGTAATGATGATGGTGGTGGTAGTAGTAGTAATGATGATGTTGGTAGTAGTAGTAATGATGCTGGTGGTGGTAGTAGTAGTGATGATGATGTTGGTGGTAGTAGTAGTAATGATGATGATGGTGGTAGTAGTAGTAATAAAGATGGAGATGGTAGTAGTAGTAATGATGATAGTGGTGGTAGTAGTAGAAATTATGCTGGTGGTGGTAGTAGTAGTGATGATGGCGTGGTAGTAGAAGTAATGATGATGGTGGTGGTAGTAGTAGTATTGATGGTGGTGGTAGTAGTAGTAATGATGATGGTGGTGGTAGTAGTAGTAATGATGATGTTGGTAGTAGTAGTAGTAATGATGATGATGGTGGAAGTAGTAGTAATGTTGGTGATGGTAGTAGTAGTAATGGTGGTGGTAGTAGTAGTAATGATGATGGTAGTAGTAGTAGTAATGATGATTGTGGTGGTAGTAGTAGTAATGATGGTGGTGGTAGTAGTAGTAATGATGGTGGTGGTATTTGTAGTGGTAATGATGATGGTGGTAGTAGTAGTAATGATGCTGGTGGTAGTAGTAGTAATGATGGTGGTAGTAGTAGTAGTAATGATGGTGGTGGTAGTAGTAGTAGTAATGATGGTGGTGGTAATAGTAGTAGTATTGATGATGATGGTGGTAGTAGTAGTAATGATCATGGTGGGGGTAGTAGTAGTAATGATGATGGTGGTGGTAGTAGTAGTAATGATAATGATGGTAGTAATAGTAGTAATGATGATGGTGTTGGTAGTAGTAGTAATGATGCTGGTGGAAGTAGTAATGATGATGATGGTGGTGGTAGTTGTAGTAGTAATGATGACGGTTGGGGTAGTAGTAGTAATGATGATGGTGGTAGTTGTCGTAGTAATGATGGTGGTGGTAGTAGTGGTGATCATGATGTTGGTGGTAGTAGTAGTAGTAATGATGATGGTGGAAGTAGTAATGATGATGGTAGTGGTAGTAATGGTGGTGGTAGTATTAGTAGTAATGATGATGGTGGTAGTAGTAGTAGTAATGATGATGATTGTGGTAGTAGTAGTAATAATGATGATGATGGTAGTAGTAGTAATGATGATGGTGTTGGTAGTAGTAATGATGATGTTGGTGGTAGTAGTAGTGATGATGGCGGTGGGAGTAGAAGTAATGATGATGGTGGTGGTAGTAGTAGTATTGATGGTGGTGGTAGTAGTAGTAATGATGATGGTGGTGGTAGTAGTAGTAATGATGATGTTGGTAGTAGTAGTAATGATGCTGGTGGTGGTAGTAGTAGTGATGATGATGTTGGTGGTAGTAGTAGTAATGATGATGATGGTGGTAGTAGTAGTAATAAAGATGGAGATGGTAGTAGTAGTAATGATGATGGTGGTGGTAGTAGTAGAAATGATGCTGGTGGTGGTAGTAGTAGTGATGATGGCGGTGGTAGTAGAAGTAATGATGATGGTGGTGGTAGTAGTAGTATTGATGGTGGTGGTAGTAGTAGTAATGATGATGGTGGTGGTAGTAGTAGTAATGATGATGTTGGTAGTAGTAGTAGTAATGATGATGATGGTGGTAGTAGTAGTAATGTTGGTGATGGTAGTAGTAGTAATGGTGGTGGTAGTAGTAGTAATGATGATGGTAGTAGTAGTAGTAATGATGATTGTGGTGGTAGTAGTAGTAATGATGGTGGTGGTAGTAGTAGTAATGATGGTGGTGGTAGTTGTAGTGGTAGTAATGATGGTGGTGGTAGTAGTAGTAGTAATGATGGTGGTGGTAGTAGTAGTAATGATGGTGGTGGTAGTAGTAGTAATGATGATGGTGGTAGTAGTAGTAATGATGATGGTGGTAGTAGTGGTAATGATGGTAGTGGTAGTATTAGTAATGATGGTGGTGGTTGTTGTAGTGGTAATGATGATGGTGGTAGTAGTAGTAATGATGATGTTGGTAGTAGTAGTAATGATGGTGGTGGTAGTAGTAGTAATGATGGTGGTAGTAGTAGTAGTAATGATGGTGGTAGTAGTAGTAGTAATGATGATGAAGGTAGTAGTAGTAATGATGGTGGTGGTACTTGTAGTAGTAATGATGATGGTGGTAGTTGTAGTAATGGTGGTGGTAGTAGTAGTAGTAGTAATGATGGTGGTGGTAGTAGTAGTAGTAGTAATGATGATGATGGTGGTAGTAGTAGTAATGATGATGGTGGTGGTAGAAGTAGTAATGATAATGATGGAAGTAAAAGTAGTAATGATGATGGTGGTTGTAGTAGTAGTAATGATGATGGTGGTAGTAGTAGTAATGATGATGCTGGTGGTAGTAGTAGTAGTAATGATGATGATGGTGGTAGTAGTAGTAATGATGATGATGGTAGTAGTAGTAATGGTGGTGGTAGTTGTAGTAATGATGATGATGGTAGTAGTAGTAATGATGATGGTGGTGGGAATAGTAATGATGATGGTGGTGGTAGTAGTAGTAATGATGATGATGATGGAAGTAGTAGTAATGATGATGGTGGTGGTTGTAGTAATGATGGTAGTAGTAGTAGTAATGATGATGGTGGTGGTAGTAGTAATGATGATGGTGGTGGTAGTAGTAGTAATGATGATGATGATGGTAGTAGTGGTAATGATGCTGGTGGTGGTAGTAGTAGTGATGATGGTGGTGGTAATTGTAGTAGTAATGATGATGGTGGGGGTAGTAGTAGTAATGATGATTGTTGTAGTTGTCGTAGTAATGATGGTGGTGGTAGTAGTAGTAGTAATCATGATGGTGGTGGTAGTAGTAGTAGTAGTAATGATGATGGTGGTAGTAGTAATGATGATGATGGTGGTAGTGGTAGTAATGGTGGTGGTAGTTGTAGTAATGATGATGATGGTAGTAGTAGTAGTAATAATGATGGTGGTGGTAGTAGTAGTAATGATGATGATGGTGGTAGTAGTAGTAATAATGATTATGATGGTAGTAGTAGTAATGATGATGGTGGTAGTAGTAATAATGATGGCGGTGGTAGTAGTAGTAATGATGATGATGGTGGTAGTAGTAGTAATGATGATGATGGAAGTAGTAGTAATGGTGGTGGTAGTTGTAGTAATGATGATGATGGTAGTAGTAGTAGTAATAATGATGGTGGTGGTAGTAGTAGTAATGATGATGGTGGTGGTAGTAGTAGTAATGATGATGGTGGTGGGAATAGTAATGATGATGGTGGTGGTAGTAGTAGTAATGATGATGATGATGGAAGTAGTAGTAATGATGATGGTGGTGGTAGTAGTAATGATGGTAGTAGTAGTAGTAATGATGATGGTGGTGGTAGTAGTAATGATGATGGTGGTGGTAGTAGTAGTAATGATGATGATGATGGTAGTAGTGGTAATGATGATGGTGGTGGTAGTAGTAGTGATGATGGTGGTGGTAATTGTAGTAGTAATGATGATGGTGGGGGTAGTAGTAGTAATGATGATTGTTGTAGTTGTCGTAGTAATGATGGTGGTGGTAGTAGTAGTAGTAATCATGATGGTGGTGGTAGTAGTAGTAGTAGTAATGATGATGGTGGTAGTAGTAATGATGATGATGGTGGTAGTGGTAGTAATGGTGGTGGTAGTTGTAGTAGTAATGATGATGGTGGTGGTAGTAGT
The DNA here is from genome assembly GCA_030435695.1 of Brachymystax lenok tsinlingensis. Lineage (NCBI taxonomy): Eukaryota > Metazoa > Chordata > Actinopteri > Salmoniformes > Salmonidae > Brachymystax > Brachymystax lenok. Next base: position 6,133,298 of record CM059787.1, on the reverse strand, counting down.
AGTTGTAATGATGATGGTGGTAGTAGTAGTAGTAATGATGGTGGTGGTAGTAGTAGTAGTGATGATGATGGTGGTGGTAGTAGTAGTAATGATGATGGTCGTGGTAGTAGAAGTAGTAATGATGATGGTGGTGGTAGTAGTAGTAATGATGATGGTGGTGGTAGTAGTAGTAATGATGATGGTGGTAGTAGTAGTAGTAATGATGGTGGTGGTAGTAGTAGTAGTGATGATGGTGGTGGTGGTAGTAGTAGTAATGATGATGGGCGTGGTAGTAGTAGTAGTAATGATGATGGTGGTGGTAGTAGTAGTAATGATGATGGTGGTAGTAGTAGTAATGATGGTGGTAGTAGTAGTAGTAATGAAGGTGGAAGTAGTAGTAGCAGTAATGATGATGATGGTAGTAGTAGTAATGATGATGGTGGTGGTAGTAGTAGTAGTAATGATGATGATGGTAGTAGTAGTAATGATGATGGTGGTGGTAGTAGTAATGATGATGGTTGTAGTAGTAGTAGTAATGATGATGGTGGTAGTAGTAGTAGTAATGATGGTGGTGGTAGTAGTACTAGTAATGATGGTGGTGGTAGCAGTAGTAATGATGGTGGTGGTAGTAGTAGTAGTAATGATGATGGTGGTAGTAGTAGTAGTAATGATGGTGGTGGTAGTAGTAGTAATGATGGTGGTGGTAGTTGTAGTGGTAATGATGACGGTGGTAGTAGTAGTAACGATGGTGGTGGTAGTAGTAGTAGTAATGATGATGGTGGTAGTAGTAGTAGTAATGATGGTGGTGGTAGTAGTAGTAATGATGGTGGTGGTAGTTGTAGTGGTAATGATGATGGTGGTAGTAGTAGTAATGATGATGGTGGTAGTAGTAGTAATGATGGTGGTGGTAGTAGTAGTAATGATGGTGGTGGTAGTAGTAGTGATGATGATGATGGTGGTAGTAGTAGTAATGATGGTGGTGGTAGTAGTAGTAGTAATGATGGTGGTGGTAGTAGTAGTAATGATGGTGGTGGTAGTTGTAGTGGTAATGATGATGATGATGATGGTAGTAGTAGTAATGATGGTGGTGGTAGTAGTAGTAATGATTATGGTGGTAGTAGTAGTAGTAATGATGGTGGTGGTAGTAGTAGTAATGATGGTGGTGGTAGTTGTAGTGGTAATGATGATGGTGGTAGTAGTAGTAATGATGGTGGTGGTAGTAGTAGTAATGATATTGGTAGTTGTAGTGGTAATGATGATGGTGGTAGTAGTAGTAATGATGGTGGTGGTAGTAGTAGTAATGATGGTGGTGGTAGTTGTAGTAGTAATGATGATGATGGTAGTAGTAGTAATGATGGTGGTGCTAGTTGTAGTGGTAGTAATGATGGTGGTGGTAGTAGTAGTAGTAATGATGATGGTGGTAGTAGTAGTAATGATGGTGGTGGTAGTAGTAGTAATGATGGTGGTAGTAGTAGTAGTAGTAATGATGGTGGTGGTAGTAGTAGTAGTAATGATGGTGGTGGAAGTTGTAGTGGTAGTAATGATGGTGGTGGTAGTAGTAGAAATGATGGTGGTGGTAGTAGTAGTAATGATGATGATGGTGGTAGTAGTAGTAATGATGGTGGTGGTAGTAGTAGTAGTAATGATGATGGTGGTAGTAGTAGTAATGATGGTGGTAGTAGTAGTAGTAATGAAGGTGGTAGTAGTAGCAGTAATGATGATGATGGTAGTAGTAGTAATGATGATGGTGGTGGTAGTAGTAGTAGTAAAGATGATGATGGTAGTAGTAGTAATGATGATGGTGGTGGTAGTAGTAATGATGATGGTTGTAGTAGTAGTAGTAATGATGATGGTGGTAGTAGTAGTAGTAATGATGGTGGTGGTAGTAGTACTAGTAATGATGGTGGTGGTAGCAGAAGTAATGATGGTGGTGGTAGTAGTAGTAGTAATGATGATGGTGGTAGTAGTAGTAGTAATGATGGTGGTGGTAGTAGTAGTAGTAGTAATGATGGTGGTGGTAGTAGTAGTAATGATGGTGGTGGTAGTTGTAGTGGTAATGATGGCGGTGGTAGTAGTAGTAACGATGGTGGTGGTAGTAGTAGTAGTAATGATGGTGGTGGTAGTAGTAGTAATGATGGTGGTGGTAGTTGTAGTGGTAATGATGATGGTGGTAGTAGTAGTAATGATGATGGTGGTAGTAGTAGTAATGATGGTGGTGGTAGTAGTAGTAATGATGGTGGTGGTAGTAGTAGTGATGATGATGATGGTGGTAGTAGTAGTAATGATGGTGGTGGTAGTAGTAGTAGTAATGATGGTGGTGGTAGTAGTAGTATTGATGGTGGTGGTAGTTGTAGTGGTAATGATGATGATGATGGTAGTAGTAGTAATGATGGTGGTGGTAGTAGTAGTAATGATTATGGTGGTAGTAGTAGTAGTAATGATGGTGGTGGTAGTAGTAGTAATGATGGTGGTGGTAGTTGTAGTGGTAATGATGATGGTGGTAGTAGTAGTAATGATGGTGGTGGTAGTAGTAGTAATGATATTGGTAGTTGTAGTTGTAATGATGATGGTGGTAGTAGTAGTAATGATGATGGTGGTAGTAGTAGTAATGATGGTGGTGGTAGTTGTAGTAGTAATGATGATGATGGTAGTAGTAGTAATGATGGTGGTGCAAGTTGTAGTGGTAGTAATGATGGTGGTGGTAGTAGTAGTAGTAATGATGATGGTGGTAGTAGTAGTAATGATGGTGGTGGTAGTAGTAGTAATGATGGTGGTAGTAGTAGTAGTAGTAATGATGGTGGTGGTAGTAGTAGTAGTAATGATGGTGGTGGTAGTTGTAGTGGTAGTAATGATGGTGGTGGTAGTAGTAGTAATGATGGTGGTGGTAGTAGTAGTAATGATGATGATGGTGGTAGTAGTAGTAATGATGGTGGTGGTAGTAGTAGTAGTAATGATGATGGTGGTAGTAGTAGTAATGATGGTGGTAGTAGTAGTAGTAATGAAGGTGGTAGTAGTAGTAGCAGTAATGATGATGATGGTAGTAGTAGTAATGATGATGGTGGTGGTAGTAGTAGTAGTAATGATGATGATGGTAGTAGTAGTAATGATGATGGTGGTGGTAGTAGTAATGATGATGGTTGTAGTAGTAGTAGTAATGATGATGGTGGTAGTAGTAGTAGTAATGATGGTGGTGGTAGTAGTACTAGTAATGATGGTGGTGGTAGCAGTAGTAATGATGGTGGTGGTAGTAGTAGTAGTAATGATGATGGTGGTAGTAGTAGTAGTAATGATGGTGGTGGTAGTAGTAGTAATGATGGTGGTGGTAGTTGTAGTGGTAATGATGACGGTGGTAGTAGTAGTAACGATGGTGGTGGTAGTAGTAGTAGTAATGATGATGGTGGTAGTAGTAGTAGTAATGATGGTGGTGGTAGTAGTAGTAATGATGGTGGTGGTAGATGTAGTGGTAATGATGATGGTGGTAGTAGTAGTAATGATGATGGTGGTAGTAGTAGTAATGATGGTGGTGGTAGTAGTAGTAATGATGGTGGTGGTAGTAGTAGTGATGATGATGATGATGGTGGTAGTAGTAGTAATGATGGTGGTGGTAGTAGTAGTAGTAATGATGGTGGTGGTAGTAGTAGTAATGATGGTGGTGGTAGTTGTAGTGGTAATTATGATGATGATGGTAGTAGTAGTAATGATGGTGGTGGTAGTAGTAGTAATGATTATGGTGGTATTAGTAGTAGTAATGATGGTGGTGGTAGTAGTAGTAATGATGGTGGTGGTAGTTGTAGTGGTAATGATGATGGTGGTAGTAGTAGTAATGATGGTGGTGGTAGTAGTAGTAATGATATTGGTAGTTGTAGTGGTAATGATGATGGTGGTAGTAGTAGTAATGATGGTGGTGGTAGTAGTAGTAATGATGGTGGTGGTAGTTGTAGTAGTAATGATGATGATGGTAGTAGTAGTAATGATGGTGGTGCTAGTTGTATTGGTAGTAATGATGGTGGTGGTAGTAGTAGTAGTAATGATGATGGTGGTAGTAGTAGTAATGATGGTGGTGGTAGTTGTAGTGGTAGTAATGATGGTGGTGGTAGTAGTAGTAATGATGGTGGTGGTAGTAGTAGTAATGATGATGATGGTGGTAGTAGTAGTAATGATGGTGGTGGTAGTTGTGGTGGTAGTAATGATGGTGGTTGTAGTAGTAGTAATGATGGTGGTGGTAGTAGTAGTAATGATGATGATGGTGGTGGTAGTAGTAATGATGATGGTGGTGGTAGTTGTAGTGGTAGTAATGATGATGATGGTAGTTGTAGTAATGATGGTGGAGGTAGTTGTAGTAATGATGGTGGTGGTAGTAGTAGTAGTAATGTAATGGTGAAGATGATCGTTGTTTAGATTTTTATTACATTTCTACTGTTGACGTCTACCTTTTTATTCTTATTTTATTTTTTGTAATTTTATTACAATGTATATTGTATACATTGTTGCTTTGGCAATATTGACACAATGTTTTTCATGCCAATGAAGCAGATTGAATTTGAATTTGATGACAACGTCAGGAAATAGATTCGACAAGAGACAGAGTATGAGCTAGAACAATTACAAAGTAAGATGTAGAAAAGAAAGAAAGAACAAAATAACAACAAGACATCACCCAAAGAGATCAAATCTCACCATCAGAGAAGTAAAGAGACAGAGGGAGAGAGAGATAGAGAGAGATAGAGAGAGATAGAGAGATAAAGAGAGAGATAGAGAGAGATTGAGAGAGATAGAGAGTTAAAGAGAGAGATAGAGAGAGATAGAGAGATAGAGAGAGAGAGAGAGAGAGAGAGAGAGAGAGATAGATAGATAGAGATAGAGAAAGAGATAGAGAAAGAGATAGATAGAGATAGAGAGAGATAGAGAGAGATAGAGAGATAGAGTTAGAGAGAGATAGAGAGAGATAGAGAGATAGAGAGAGATATAGAGAAGGTAAAGAGGTAGAGGTTCAACACATCAAAATATAGAGATAAAATCTCACCGTCACTGTTGCTGCAGATGAAGTTGAATCTCTCAGTCTCAGACTTGCCGACCCACTGTCCCCCCGTCTCTCTCTATGGCCCCTGTGTTCCCACACTGCTCCTTGCTGGTGTTGTAGCCCTCTCCGATGGCCCAGTTGTGGAAGCAGGACTCTTCTCCATTGACCCAGAACCAGAAGTCCAGGGTGCAGGTGTACCTCAGGCCCAGCCAGATGAAGGGAGTGGAGGCCTTCTGAGCTCTCTGTTTGACCCAGTGCTGGATGCTGTGGTTGTGGGCAGACACCAGCTCCATGTCCAAGTTTCTGCAGTGCCACAGGGCTTCTGCCCACGTCTTGTTCTCTGAGACCAGGACCAGCTCATCTGGAGGAAGAAGAGGGGGATACAGTCTCACGCTAAGTACATTATGGAAAAGTGTTGTTATTGTCAACATTCACCCCTATCTCCACCCCCCCTTCCTCCTACCCAAAATGTTCAGTCCCTCTCATCAATTCTTTACAGTAATGTTGAATGTTAAATGTAGATCTATATTGTGGATGTTTGTCTCCAGCTCACCGTCGTAGCAAATAAAGTTTTTTGGCTGCTGACATCCTGCATCGTTCCACATTCCAGACGATTTTACTTCTCCACAGAAGTCTCCACCATCTCCCCAATTCGGCTCGTTTGAGTCCCAGTTTCTGTAGGAGGAGCCACTCTGGTCAGACCAGACTCCAATAGATGTATTAATCCCCACTGCCAGATGCAGACTGAAATTCCCGAGATACAGCCCTATCCAGGCTGATCCTACAATACTAGCTACTGTGTTATTGAGCTTCTTCATATCTGCCATGTCATCTATGGTGGCCAGGTCAGTGTAGTTCTGTCTGCAGATACTCTGAGCTTCAGTCCAGGTCTTATCCATGTTCACAAAGTGGAACTGATGAGGGAGGTATGAGGGGAGGATAGACAGCCCTGTGGAGAACAAACCAACATTATGAGGGGAGGATGGACAGCCCTGTGGAGAACAAACCAACATTATGAGGGGAGGATAGACAGCCCTGTGGAGAACAAACCAACATTATGAGGGGAGGATGGACAGCCCTGTGGAGAACAAACCAACATTATGAGGGGAGGATAGACAGCCCTGTGGAGAACAAACCAACATTATGAGGGGAGGATGGACAGCCCTGTGGAGAACAAACCATCATTATGAGGGGAGGATGGACAGCCCTATGGAGAACAAACCAACATTATGAGGGGAGGATGGACAGCCCTGTGGAGAACAAACCATCATTATGAGGGGAGGATGGACAGCCCTGTGGAGAACAAACCAACATTACTGTACAAACATATACAGGTACACTTAGAAATGTTCACATACAGACAGTACTGTCAATTACACATATATGAAAGGCTCTCACTGGTATGCTGTCAATTTTGCACACACTTCTCAAGTTTGTGTTAAGCACACACACAGACAAACGCACATGGACGCACACACACGCATGCGTGCACACACACACACACACAAGTTCACACACACACACACACACACACACACACACACAGACACAGACACACACACACACACACACACACCCACACACACATGGAAGCAACACTAACCTGAGAACAACAGGATGAGGAACAGAGATTGGTCCATCCCTGGAGATTGGAGAGGAAAACCTATTGGATTCACACAATCCAAAACACTGCTATTAACAAAACATATGGGATTCACACAATCCAAAACACTGCTGTTAACCAAACCTATTGGATTCACACAATCCAAAACACTGCTGTTAACCAAACCTATTGGATTCACACAATCCACAACACTGCTGTTAACCAAACCAATTAGATTCACACAATCCAAAACACTGCTATTGACAAAACCTATTGGATTCACACAATCCACAACACTGCTGTTAACCAAACCTATTGGATTCACACAATCCAAAACACTGCTGTTAACCAAACCTATTGGATTCACACAATCCACAACACTGCTGTTAACCAAACCTATTGGATTCACACAATCCAAAACACTGCTGTTAACCAAACCTATTGGATTCACACAATCCACAACACTGCTGTTAACCAAACCAATTAGATTCACACAATCCAAAACACTGCTGTTAACCAAACCTATTGGATTCACACAATCCAAAACACTGCTGTTAACCAAACCTATTGGATTCACACAATCCAAAACACTGCTATTAACTAAACCAATTAGATTCACACAATCCAAAACACTGCTATTAACTAAAAGTTGGCCACATCTGTATTTAGAGAGATCAAAGATGCTCAGTATGCACAGCTGAAATAACCATTTGAGGGGGAATTCACCATCGTTTGAAATTACATTTTGTGTTTCTGTTGCACATAAAACATAATTGTTCTCCTGAATAATTGCGTTATACACATTTACACTAAACATGTATTTAATATATATATATAATATAATATAATATATAATATATATATCTATGATATATAATCTTACTATGTTGAAGTAAACACAGAGGATTCTGTTACCTGCTATTGATGGTGTTGTTGAATGTCTCTGTTACCTGCTATTGATGGTGTTGTTGAATGTCTCTGTTACCTGCTATTGATAGTGTTGTTGAATGTCTCCGTTACCTGCTATTGATGGTGTTGTTGAATGACTCTGTTACCTGATGTTGTGGATGTTGTGGGTGTTGTTGAATGACTCAGTTACCTGGTGTTGTGGTTGTTGTTGAATGACTCTGTTACCTGATGTGGTTGTTGTTTGTCGTGGTTGTTGTCAGCTGTCCCTCTCCCTCTGAGTGTCTCTGTCTTCTCTGAGACAGGTGTGTTATACATGTCACTAATCCCCTCCTCCCTCACTTGCTCCTTATCTTCATGATGTCACTACGGTTCATGTAGGTTTCATGTCAGAGGAACATGCAAAAAGAATGTGAGGTTTATTATCTTGTTGTCATACACTGTGTACATACACACACACACACTCATATCAAGTAATCAAATGAACTATGGCACCGCCAGGACATGGTGACGCTAACAGAACCATATAAGATCCTGTAATGACTAGCAGGCAAATGGGAGACTGAACTTTCACTTCCAAATAGACTTTTAGTTTATGTAACATTTCGGTCATCTAGCTGATGCTGTCATCCAGAGACACTTGTACTCAGTGCAGGCGTCAGGTAGCCTAGTGTTTCGAGCGTTGGACTAGTAAACGAAAGGTTGCAACATTGAATCCCCGAAAATAGACATTGCTTAAATAAAAAAATAAACAAACACGTTTTGTGTTTGCCAAAAGGCATGTGGGAGACTCCCCAAAAATATGGAAGAAGGTCCTCTTGTCAGATGAGACAAAAATGTTGATTTTTGGCCATCAAGGAAAATGTCTGGCGCAAACCCAACACCTCTTTTCACCCAGAGAACACAATCCCCACAGTGAAGCATGGTGGTGGCAGCATCATGCTGTGGGGATGTTTTTAATTGGCAAAGACTGGGAAACTGGTCAGAATTGAAAGAATGATAAATGGGGCAAATAGAGATATTCTTGAGGGAAACCGGTTTCAGTCTTCCAGAGATTTGAGACTGGGATGGAGGTTCACCTTCCAGCAGGACAATGACCCTAAGCATACTGCTAAAGCAACTCTCGAGTGGTTTAAGGGGAACATTTAAATGTCTTGGAATGGCCTAGTCGAAGCCCAGAACTCAATCCAATTGAGAATCTGTGGTATAACTTAATGATTGCTGTACACCAGCGGAACCCATCCAACTTGAAGGAGTTGGAGCAGTTTTGCCTTGAAGAATGGGCAAAAATACTTTCGCAAGCCACTGTACGTACTTACAGTCTCCATGGAGGGCGTGTGTAAGTGGTCTAAACGTGTTAACCCTCGCAAGGCTGCCGGCCCTGATGGCATCCCTAGCCATACCCTCAGAGCATGTGCAGACCAGCTGGCTGTTGTGTTTTATGACATTTTCAATCTCTCTCTAGCTCAGGCTGCTATCCCCACTATCATCCCAATACCCAAGAAAGGGAAAGTAATTGAACTGAATGACTACCAACCCAGGGCCATGAGAGGCTAGTCAAAGACCACATTACCTCCTCCCTCCCCGACACACTCGACCCTCTCCAATTCACCTACCGCCCTGACAGATCCACCGACGACGTAATCGCTATTGCACTGCACACTGCCTTCACCCACCTGGACAAAAGGAATGCATATGTGAGGATAGTGTTCATTGACTACAGCTCACCGTAGTGCCTTCTAAGCTCACCACAAAGCTCACTGCCATGGAAGTGAACTCATCCATATGCAACTGGGTCCTTGACTTCCTGACAGGCTCAGCCGAACGCTCAGCCAAACGCACCGTTGGCTGTATACTGCCTGCCCTCCAGGACACCTGGCTGTATACTGCCTGCCTGCCCTCCAGGACACCTGGCTGTATACTGCCTGCCTGCCCTCCAGGACACCTGGCTGTATACTGCCTGCCCTCCAGGACACCTGGCTGTATACTGCCTGCCTGCCCTCCAGGACACCTGGCTGTATACTGCCTGCCTGCCCTCCAGGACACCTACAACACCAGGTGTTGCAAGAAGGCCAAGGCCTGCTTTCCACATTTCTATCACTCAGAAGCGAGAAGCGAGTAGTACAGGAGCATCATGGCAACAACTGGAAGTCTGGCCAATAGTTTCTACCCTCAGACCATCAGGCTGCTGAATAGCCACCACCAGTCTGCTACCTCCTCCCCCTGCCCCCCTTCTTTTTAATATCTATTATCATTGGATTCGTATTGTTTTATTTCACTTAGTACCACATTGTTGGAGCTCAAGAATTTCACAGTACCCTGCAATTACATCTGCAAGCCTGTACACACACACACACACACAGAAAAAACACAGAGAGAAATTACAGAGGGAAGACAAATTATGAAAATGTATAGGAAGTGAATAGGCAAACACCACCATGAGTCCCAGCAACCAAACAAGCTTAGTGAGTGTGACTCTGCGGCTCGACTTGGGCTGTTGTGGTGAACTTATTACCGCCACACCAGTGGTCACGAGTCATGAAGGTATTTAGTCATAGTATTCTGATGCTGCTGATGGTCATTAGTAGCCTACTAAACTTGCTTAACTGTCTGGTACTCAGCACTCTATTGTCCCTCTAATCACTCTGACATCAATACAAATGTTTCGATACAGGTGCATGATAATCAAAATCTAAATCAAAACTAAATTCACACATATATTATTTAGAATATTTATGTCACCATCACCGTTATAATAAAGGGACCAAGGTGCAGCGTGCATGGAGTTCCACAAATTTATTATTTAGTGGAACATACAAAAACAATACAGAAAACAACTGCTCGGACAATAGGTAGCGCTCAAACTGCACTAACAAAAATACTATCCCACAAACACAGGTGGGTAAGGAACACACTATGATCCCCAATTAGAGGTAACAAATAACAGCTGCCTCTAATTGGGAACCATACACAAAACCAACATAGACCCAAAACAACTAGAAAATCCCCCTTAGTCACGTCCTAACCTAAAACACCCGAGGGCTCTCTATGGCCAGGACGTGACAGTACCGTGAGTTTCAAGTTCGGGGAAGATCATTTTCATCATAAAAATGCACCATCATAATAAAAGAATTTACATGCATAATTGCATTTGCGTCACTTTTGATGAAGCTGTTTTCTGATAATGGAACATTCTCGCTTATAGCCTACTACCATATGCGCATTGCTGCGCTTATAATGTGAACAAATAGTAATATAATAATAATGTTTAGCCTAATAATGTATGAACATTTTAAGCTAAACGTTCTGATCTGTTGCGTCAGCCAAATCGTGTTTTGTTTTGTTGTTGATGCTAGTGGTTGTATTAATTTAGGAACGATCGCATCCCACAACTGTCCCAGACTATGTTTGGAATATTTATTTGTAGCACAAAATAAAATAGGTCGACTTTTGTACTATGGGGGATAGTAGATTGACATAAACTAGTGCTTTTGCTGTTCGTTGGGCCTACTCATCTTGTTGGATGACGAAAAGTAAATGTGGACCGTTTTTCCAATATCTTCAATATGCAACACGGAATTGGATAAGGACCCACCGCGCAGCACTCAGAGTGAAGGGCGCAACGGCCACTGCAAAAAGGCATGGATTTTTTTAGGGTGCATTACGGCCACAGAATGGGGATACCGCCATGAAATTCCTGGCATAGTCAAGTGCTTGTCAAATTGTGAATGAGTGACTAATGTAGTGTGTACAGCCTGCTCAAAAACAAAGCAGAGCTCATGCCTTTCAAAGTAACTTTTTTCAAATCATCATTAGAGTCGCATCATGCAGCTTTACAATGTATTAAAATCAAAACATATTGTCCAACGTTTGTAGATTAATAACTCAACGTTGTAATTAATAACTCTAAATGAAGCATATAGGAGGACCTATTTCTTTGTTATTAACCGCTCAACACAGAATAGCCGCATGTGCGCACTCCGTCAAATCGTTTGGAGAAAATATAATTTCTACTTTATTCAGCTTTGTTCAATTGTATTCTTCATACTATAAAATATGATCAAATAATGCCACGGAATTCTAAGCAAATCTTGTCTTCTACATGAACTAGTGTAGCCCACAGCCATATGGCATAGCCAGATCAGGACCTAACATAAGGACAACTCAGAGTATACTATTCTGTTCTCCTGAAATAGACTACATTTTCCTCATATCATGCTTCTTTAGACCTGTCTAAAATGAATCATGGATTTATTCTGAAGCTGTAGACTATATTACATGGATTTATTCTGAAGCTGTAGGCTATATTACATGGATTTATTAAAATGTAGATGTTCCAAATGCCTGCATCATGTGTGGAAGCCAGGAGATGCTAAATGTCTTTATGTTAATTCAAATCAAATCAAATCGTATTTGTCACATACACATGCAGATGTTAATGCGAGTGTAGCGAAATGCTTGTGCTTCTAGTTCCGACCATACAGTAGTATCTAACAAGTAATCTAACAATTTCACAACAACTACCTTATACACACAAGAGTAAAGGAATGAATACGAGTATGTACATATAAATATATGGATGAGCGATGGCTGACCGGCGTAGGCAAGATGCAGTAGATGGTATGGAGTAGAGAAGAGAAGAAGGGTGTGCTTGAAAGGATGTACATAACTCTGCAATGTCAAAGTCACCATTATTTGTCAGTTGTACAACCGAATGCCTTCAACCGAAATGTTTCTTCCGCATTTAACCCTTAATCGACATCCACGTCTTCGGCGCCCGGGGAACAGTGGGTTAACTGCCTTGTTCAGGGGCAGAACGACAGATTTTTTCCTTGTCAGCTCGGGGATTCGAACTTGCAACCCTCCGGTTACAAGTCCAACGCTCTAACCACTAGGCTACCTGCCGCCCAGTACAGTATATACATATGAGATGAGTAATGTAGGATATGTAAACATTATATAAATGGCATCGTTTAAAGTGGCTAGTAATACATTTATTTCCTCCAATTATAATTATTAAAGTGGCTAGAGATTTGAGTAATTAACGGTCAATTACTTTTTTTTTTGTGATATTGTAGGAAATAAGCTTTAAACCTGCAACATTTTCTATCCACCAACGAGAGGGGGTGTGAACAGTTTGTGTCATGAACAGTGCTGGTGCCCATAGAAACAGACATGGTCCAGGCGGAGGGGCGCATGATGTTCCCCAATAATGAAAGGTGAGTGAAAAAGGCAAAAAAAGATCATCAAGGACAACAACCACCTGAGAGAATGCCAAGAGTGTGCAAATCTGTCATCAAGGCAAAGGGTGGCTATTTGAATAATCTCAAATCTCAAATATATTTTAATTTGTTTAACACTTTTTTGGTAACTACATGATTCCATATGTGTTATTTCATAGTTTTGATGTCTTCACTATTATTCTCCAATGTAAAAAAATAGTAAAAATAAAGAAAACCCCTTGAATGAGTTGGTTTTCTACAACTTTTAACCGGTAGTGTAAAACTGTATTGTGTTACTATATCTGTGTTTTGCAGTAGAGTACAAAAGTATGTGGACACCCCTTCAAATGAGTGGAGTTGGCTATTTCAGCCACACCGGTTGCTGACGTTTATATAAAATCGAGAACACAGCCATTGGAATCTCCATAGACAAACATTGGCAGTGAGAATGTCCGTACTGAAGAGATTAGCCACTTTTCCAACTAGTCAGTTCATCAAATTTCTGCCCTGCTAGAGCTGCCCCGGTCAACTGTAAGTGCTGTTAATGGGAAGTGGAAACTTCTAGGAGCGATAACGGCTGCCACCGAGTGCTGAAGCACGTAACGAGTAAAAATCATCTGTTCTCAGTTGCAAAACTCACTACTGGCAGTCCGACGGGCAAATCTGGGTTTCGCTACTTGTCCCAATGCATAGTCCCAACTGGAGAAGTAATGATCTGGGGCTGTTTTTCATAGTTTGGGCAAGGCCCCTTAATTCCAGTGAAGGGAAATCTTAACGCTACAACATACAATTACATTATAGACAAATCTGTGCTTCTAACTTTGTGGCAACAGTTTGGGGAAGGCCCTTTTCTGTTTCAGCATGACAATGCCCCAGTGGACAAAGTGAGATCCATACAGAAATAGTTTGTCGAGATCGATGTGGAAGAACTTGACTGGCCGGCACAGCGTCCTGACCTCAACCCCATCGAACACCTTTGTGATGAATTTGAACACCGACTACGAGCCAGGACTAATCAGTGCCCGACCTCACTAATGCTCTTGTGGCTGAATGGAAGCCTGCGCAGCAATGTTCCAACATCGAGTGGAAAGCCTTCCCAGAAGAGTGGAGGCTGTTACAGCAGCAAAGGCGGGGAATAACTCCATAATAATGCCCATGACTTCTGGTCATGTAGTGTATCTGGCTGTGTATATAGATTGCTGTGTCAGTGTTCTGCGCTCATCACTGTGTTTGTATAAAGTCTTTTTTTTTTTTTATCAAATCAAATTGTATTGGTCACATACACATATTTAGCAGATGTTTTTGAGGGTGTAGTGAAATGCTTGTAAAAAAAAGTTATTTCTGGCTTTATGTAATAACACAAAAAAACATTCTGGGCTAATTGTGAAAGAAATAAAACAGAAGCAGAGCTGCCATGTCTGTCGGCGCCATCTAACTACTAAGGAACACGAGACAATGTGCAGCGTTAACCAGCAGGACTGCAGAGCCCTTGAGGACAGGAGCCGTCCTCCTGTGGCCTACTGTGTATGAATATATATGCATCCCAAAAGTTGCTCCCTATTCCCTATATAGTGCACTACCTTAGACTAGATCTCTATGGCACCCTATTCTTTATATAGTGCACTACTTTTGACCAGAGGCCTGTGGGAATAGAGAATAGGGTGCTATTTGGGACGAAGAGTATCAGTCAAAGCCTTTTTAAAGTTCTCCTTGGCTTGTTATTTGTGCTGCTGGTGTGTTTGTGTTTGTGTGTGTGTGTGAGTGTGTGCGTATTTTTGTGTGTGCGTATTTTTGTGTGAGTGTAGTTTGTGTGTCCGGTGTGTGGGTGTTTGAGAGCACAGATATCAGGGAAAAAATAAACTGAGAAACCAATTGGAAGTGGAGAGAGGTATAGCCTGAGTATTTATAGAAACAACATGTCTATCTGATCATGTTTTTCTGTCACCTAAAACTGCCCTTAAAGATGAAACGACTTGCATAAAGGTCCTAATGAGTTTATCTGTTCTCTCTCTCTCTCTCTCTCTCTCTCTCTCTCTCTCTCTCTCTCTCTCTCTCTCTCTCTCTCTCTCTCTCTGTGTGTGTGTGTGTCAAATCAAACTTTATTTGCCACATGCGCCGAATACAAGTGTAGACTTTACTGTGAAATGCTTACTTACAAGCCAAGCCCTTAACCAACAGTGCAGTGTGTGTGTGTGTGTGTGTTTGGGTATGTGTGTGTGTGTGTGTGTGTGTGTGTGTGTGTGTGTGTGTGTGTGTGTGTGTGTGTGTGTGTGTGTGTGTGTGTGTGTGTGTGAGCGTTCGCGCTCGCGAGTGTGTGTGTATTTTTCCAGGATGTAATCAGTATTATAATGAAGGCCTTGTTTTCCACAGAAGAGGAACAAACACTCGGCTATGATACTGAAATGTAGTGTTGTGAGGCATTGTTGCGCATCCTAACTGCTGCTGGCACTTTGCATACTGAACCCTCAGTCGCCTACACAGCAAACTGGCTAGTGTTACTAAGTAATGATTTTAAAGTATCACATTTCTATTGTAGATTCAGGTGTTAAATTAACTGTGTGGGTGTTAAATTAAGTCCGTGAGTGTTAAATTAACTCAGTGAGTAACTGAGTAACATGTCGTCCTGAACTGAATGAATAACATGTCATCATTAACTGAATAAATAACATGTCATTGTTAACTGAATGAATGACATGTTGTTGTGAACTGAATAAATAACATGTCATTGTGAACTGAATAAATAACTTGTCGTCCTGAACTGAATAAATAACATGCCATTGTGAACTGAATGAATAACATGTCGTCGTGAACTGAATGAATAACATGTCGTCCTGAACTGAATAAATAACATGTCGTCCTGAACTGAATAAATAACATGTCGTCCTGAACTGAATGAATAACATGTCGTCGTGAACTGAATGAATAATGAATGATACATCACAGCGAATATTAGACGTGATTCCTACGATTTGTGTCTGATGAACCCTTAGGGGAACAACACAACTGAATGTAACATCCAATATTGGACCCAGCCCCTTTCACTTGGTTGTGACGTGGACTGTAAATCAGAGGACGGGCTCATTGTAATGGCTGGAACAGAGTCACTGGAATGACATCAAACGCACCTGACACAAAGTTTCCATGTAACCACTAACTCCATTCCAGCCTTTCCTATGAGTCGTCCTCCCCACCAGCCTCCTCTGGAATGAAATGAACACATGTTTTATGACCAGCCCTTACAACACAATCAAACACATACACCGTATAGGGGTTAAAAGGAACATTAGGGTCCCATATGTAGGCCTATCGCCTCAAAGTAGGAAAGCTGATCACTTTTGCATTTCAGATTATAATGAATAAGATTACATGGAGAGGGGGGGTCTGAACCTAGATCAGCACTTCTACTCTGAGACCCTTTGTGAATGCAGGCCCAGATCTATGGAACTGGAGGGTCTTTGATGGTGGTCTTGAGATACAGATGATAATACGCAGATCAAAAAAAAAAAAACACACATCAACCGACTGTGCGCTGAAAAACCCTCGATAGCGCCAACGGCACACAATCACCTTTGATGTTACACAAAACACACTCTCTCTATCTTTGCATGAATATCCACTGCCTGCTTGTTTGACGTGTATTCAGCAGGGCTATAGTTGATATTTGAATATGAGGCCACGCAAACCTGCCCTACTCTAGGAAAAGCTACATGTAACAACAGTATGTATTTGCCTGTGTTGTTAGATAACTTTAGCTCCTCGTGCAGAACTGTTTCTAGGTCAACTTGAAACAATAACATACTGTGCTACTATCACTATGTTCAATCTTTTATAGCATGTGTGTTTCAAAGGAATGGAACAGTCCGCACATCCTAATATGGAGTTTCACAGAACGGAACAGGAGTGCTGATTCTCTGTGTTCTAGAATGTGTCTCTCCAATGGCATGGTAACTCTGAGGCTGTGACAAGGCTGTTTCTCACCACCCACCCACCCTCTCTCTCTCTCTCTAAAGTGATGGTCCACTCATCTCCTCCCAGCAAACTGTACGTGCTTGTGGGTGCGTGTGTGTGGGGCAGGGCTTGCCCTCCAGTGCTGAGTCATTATCATGAGTCTGCTCCCACTCCCTGCATGGCTTTCTCTCTCTCTCGCTCTCTCTAACCTCTCTCACCTCTCTCACCTCTCTCTGTACTGTCTCCAACAATCTTACTCTCTAGGTCTGCCTCACACATACTCTCAAATAGATTGCCATACCAATCACAATCCTTATGGGCGGTTCCATACCTGCGTAGGTGGAAAATATTTGTAGTATCTCAGATTGTTCTGGCAATTCTCACATAGAAACTTTATCTGTGATTGTGCTTTATTTACTATCATCCTAAATGGAAATGTAGAATTATTTTGACATTGTGATATTGTTACAGCTGTCTATTTACCAGCACAATGCCGATACTGGCACTAAGACCGCACCCAACGAGTTGTATAAGGCCATAAGCAAACAGGAAAATGCTCATCCAGAGGCAGTGCTCCTAGTGGCCGAGGGCTTTAATGCAGGGAAACTTAAATCAGTTTTACCTCATTTCTACCAGCATGTTAAATGTGCAACAAAAGGAGAAAAAAAAACTCTAGACCATCTTTCCTTCACACACAGAGATCCATACAAAACTCTCCCTCGACCTCCATTTGGCAAATCTGACCATAATTCTATCCTCCTGCTTACAGGCAAAATTACAGCAGGAAGTACCAACGATTCGCTCAATACTGAAGTGGTCAGATGAAGCAGATGGAAAGCTACAGGACTGTTTTGCTAACACAGACTGGAATATGTTCCGGGATTCAACCGATGGCACTGAGGAGTACACCACATCAGTCACCGGCTTCATCAATAAGTGCAACGACTAACTAAAGTTAGGGCTGCGTACTGGTGGCACAGAAGCCAGGGCTTTCCCGGTGAGGCACGAGACGAGGGCGGATACCCTCTCACAGCCCGACGGAGCTGGGTGGACGGTGGCCAGTGGCCAGGAAACAGAGGGTTAAATACACAACATGGAATGAATGGAATTGAAACCAGGTGTGTGGGAAGACAAAACAAAACAAATGGAAAAATTGAAAAATGGATCGATGATGGCTAGAAGGTCGGTGACGCCGACTGCCGGACGCCGCCCGAACAAGGAGAGGCGCCGACTTTGGCGGAAGCCGTGACAGCTAAAAAAACATGCTTTGTTTGTAAATTACAGTACCAGTCAAAATGTTGGACACCTACTCATTCTGGGTTTTTCTTTATTTTACTATTTTCTACATTGTAGAATAATAGTGAAGACATCAAAACTATGAAAAAACACATATGGAATCATGTAGTAACCAAAAAAAGTGTTAAACAAATGAAAATATATTTTATATTTGAGATTCTTCAAAGTTGCCACCCTTTGCTTTGATGACAGCTTTGCACACTCTTGGCATTTTCTCAACACATCATCACTAACATCCTAGAAACCCTAGACCCACTCCAATTTTCATACCGCCCCAACAGATCAACAGATGACACAATCTCTATTGCACTCCACACTGCCCTTTCTCAACTGGAAAAAAGGATCACCTAAGTTTGGGGTCACTTAGAAATTGTATTGTTCTTGAAAAAAAAGCTAATTTTTTGTCCATTAAAATAACATAAAATTGATCAGAAATACAGTGTAGACACTGTTAATGTTGTAAAGGTCTATTGTGGCTGGAAACAGCTGATTTTGAATGGAATATCTACATAGGCGTACAGAGGCCCATATCAGCAACCATCACTCCTGTGTTCCAATGGCACGTTGTGTTAGCTAAACCAAGTTGATAATTTTAAAAGGCAAATTTATCATTAGAAAACCCTTTTGCAATTATGTTAGAACAGCTAAATATTCTTGTCCTGACTAAAGAAGCAATAAAACTGGCCTTCTTTAGACTAGTTGAGTATCTGGAGCATCAGCATTTGTGGGTTCGAATACAGGCTCAAAATGGCCAGAAACAAAGAACTTTCTTTTGAAACTCGTCAGTCTATTCTTGTTCTGAGAAATTAAGGCTATTCCATGCGAAAAAATGCCAAGAAACTGAAGATCTCAGACAATGCTGTGTACTACTCCCTTCACAGAACAGCTTAAACTGGCTCTAACCAGAATAGAAAGAGGAGTGGGAGGCCCCGGTGCTTAACTGAGCAATAGGACAAGTACATTAGAGTGTCTAATTTGAGAAACAGACGCCTCACAAGTCCTTAAAAATAAGCTAAATCAGAAAGGGTATAATGAATGAATGAATGTGAAAAAAATATATTTCAGAATCTAGCGCGTGCACATATATAGGAGTACCCATACCGGGAAGAAATTATAACTACTTTCGCCCCTGATGATAGCAAGATGTTGTCTGCATCATGTCTGGTTCACAGATCATATGGTACAGGAACCATGTATAGGTCTAAAACGGGACTGAAATGGCCACTTTCATCATGATCTTCCTCCCAATTAAGTTTATATGTGAGAATTGCCAAAATAGTCTGAGATATCGAAATTATTTGCTGCCTATGCTGGCTTGGAATCGCCCTGACATAGCAAATGAAAAGAAAACATCCACACGTTCATGTCCTTTCATCGCAGGAAGAAAATATTAAAAGGTGCTGTGTTCTTTCACAATGCATAGATGACGGTTTTGCATTTCAGCTATTGAAGTTATTTGCAACATATCAGTGAAATAAACAGGCATGTTCTCAACTTCACTGCAATGGGCTTTCAAGCTACTGCTTCACTGTAATGGGTTTTCAACCTACTGCATCACTTTAGGGGTTTTCAAGCTACTGCTTCACTGTAAGGAGTTTTCAACCTACTGCTTCAATGTAAAGTGTTCTCAACCTACTGCATCACTGTAAGGAGTTTTCAACCTACTGCATCACTGTAAGGAGTTTTCAACCTACTGCATCACTGTAAGGAGTTCTCAACCTACTGCATCACTGTAAGGAGTTTTCAACCTACTGCATCACTGTAAGGAGTTCTCAACCTACTGCATCACTGTAAGGAGTTCTCAACCTACTGCATCACTGTAAGGGGTTCTCAACCTAGTGCATCACTGTAAGGAGTTCTCAACCTACTGCATGACTGTAAGGGGTTCTCAACCTACTGCATCACTGTAAGGGCCCTGTTCTCAACCTACTGCATCACTGTAAGGGCCCTGTTCTCAACCTATTGCGTCACTGTAAGGGCCCTGTTCTCAACCTATTGCGTCACTGTAAGGTCCCTGTTCTCAACGTATTGCGTCCCTGTAAGGGCCCTGTTCTCAACCTATTGCGTCACTGCAAGGGCCCTCAACTCAACCTATTGTGTCACTGTAAGGGCCCTGTTCTCAACCTACTGTGTCACTGTAAGGGCCCTGTTCTCAACCTACTGCGTCACTGCAAGGGCCCTCAACATAACCTACTGTGTCACTGTAAGGGCCCTGTTCTCAACCTATTGCGTCACTGCAAGGGCCCTCAACTCAACCTACTGTGTCACTGTAAGGGCCCTGTTCTCAACCTACTGTGTCACTGTAAGGGCCCTCAACTCAACCTATTGCGTCAGGGCCCATTTCTTGAGAAAATGTGAATGCGAGTGTAATGTTTTATCTTTGACACTGTTAAGCAAGCAGACAGTATTTCAACCACATAAAATAATACACCCAAGACCAACTGAAGTCTTATCAGAAATGTGTTTTTTTTCACGTTTTCTCAGTTTTTCATTTCCTTAAAACCGGTCCAACTGATGACATTTTGCATGAGAACAATCTTTCCACTGTTTTGGAGTTAACGAGTTTTCTCCCCAGTCGCTAAAACTAAACAGACAACTTTACCGGTGTTAACTAGATTACTAATGCATTCATTCTAACAATTTACTTTACCAGGTAAGTTGACTGAGAACTCATTTCAATTTACAGCAACAATCTGGGGAATAGTTACAGGAGGAGATGAATGAGCCAATTGTAAGCTGGGAATGATTAGGTGACAATATGAGAGACAGTTTGGGAATTTAGCCAGGACACCAAGGGTTAACACCCCTACTCTTACAATAAGTGCCATGGGATCTTTAATGACCTCAGAGAGTCAGGACACCTGTTTAACATCCCATCTGAAAGACAGCATCCTACACAGGGAAACATCCCCAATCACTGCCAAGACCTGAGGAAAGAGTGCCTACTACTGGGCCTGCAACACCACTTCCAGCAGCATGTGGTCTCCCATCCAGGGACTGACCAGGACCAACCCTGCTCAGCTTCAGAAGCAAGCCAGCAGTGGGATGCAGGGTGGTATGCTGCTGGCTATCTTACGATGTAAGACATTATTCTGGTGAGCAATACTTTATTTAGTCTTATGGGGCAACAAGTTACGACAGAAGAGAAGCTGCATGTATCTAACTGTTGTTGACAAACAAATGGCTTACCAAATGACAGAAATTACAATATGGCCAACCAAATGGTGGAAATTATAAGCAGAAACTTAATTTAAATTACAGTGAATTAATTATAGTAGAACTGCGCAGTTATCCAACTTTTTGAAGTGGTTTGTTTGACAATCAGATGAAAACATCATCACACAACACCAATGACATGTGAAACTGAGCCTGACCACAAAAACAACAGTAAACAGTATAAGATGTTGACCTGCCACAGTATCCCGTCTTAGATCAGCATATCACAGGCACCTTATCCGGGTTTCTCATAACCTGGGTACAAGCTTTTTGTGTTGTCTGTGTCCCAAATGGACCACTGCATCAGGGCTCCTCAACCCTGTTCCTGGAGAGAGACCCTCCTGTAGGTTTTCACTCCAACCCTGTTCCTGGACAGATATCCTCCAGTAGGTTTTTAACTCCAACCCTGTTCCTGGAGAGAGACCCTCCAGTAGGTTTTAACTCCAACCCTGTTCCTGGAGAGACCCTCCTATATGTTTTCACTCCAACCATGTTCCTGGACAGATATCCTCCAGTAGGTTTTCACTCCAACCCTGTTTCTGGAGAGACCCTCCAGTAGGTTTTCACTCCAACCCTGTTCCTGGAGAGACCCTCCTGTAGGTTTTCACTCCAACCCTGTTTCTGGAGAGACCCTCCAGTAGGTTTTCACTCCAACCCTGTTCCTGGAGAGACCCTCCTGTAGGTTTTCACTCCAATCCTGTTCCTGGAGAGACCCTCCAGTAGGTTTTCACTCCAACCCTGTTCCTGGAGAGACCCTCCAGTAGGTTTTCACTCCAACCCTGTTCCTGGAGAGAGACCCTCCAGTAGGTTTTCTCTCCAACCCTGTTCCTGGAGAGACCCTCCTGTAGGTTTTCACTCCAACCCTGTTCCTGGAGAGAGACCCTCCAGTAGGTTTTCACTCCAACCCTGTTCCTGGAGAGACCCTCCAGTAGGTTTTCACTCCAACCCTGTTCCTGGAGAGACCCTCCAGTAGGTTTTCACTCCAACCCTGTTCCTGGAGAGACCCTCCTGTAGGTTTTCACTCCAACCCTGTTCCTGGAGAGACCCTCCAGTAGGTTTTCACTCCAACCCTGTTCCTGGAGAGAGACCCTCCAGTAGGTTCTCTCCAACCCTGTTCCTGGAGAGACCCTCCTGTAGGTTTTCACTCCAACCCTGTTCCTGGAGAGAGACCCTCCAGTAGGTTTTCACTCCAACCCTGTTCCTGGAGAGAGACCCTCCAGTAGGTTTTCACTCCAACCCTGTTCCTGGAGACACCCTCCTGTAGGTTTTCACTCCAACCCTGTTCCTGGAGAGAGACCCTCCAGTAGGTTTTCACTCCAACCCTGTTCCTGGAGAGAGACCCTCCAGTAGGTTTTCACTCCAACCCTGTTCCTGGAGAGAGACCCTCCAGTAGGTTTTCACTCCAACCCTGTTCCTGGAGAGAGACCTTCCAGTAGGTTTTCACTCCAACCCCAGTTGTTTGTGGCGGCAGGTAGCCCAGTAGTTAGAACATTGGGCCAGTAACTGAAAGGTTGCTCGATCAAATCCACGAGCTGACATGGTAAAAATCTGTTGTTCTGCCCCTGAACAAGACAGTTAACCCACTGTTCCCTGGTGGGCCGTCACCATCATTGTAAATAAGAATTTATTCTTTACTGACTTGCCTAGTTAAATAAAGATTATATAATTTAAAAAAGTTGTAACCAACCTGATTCAGCTTATCAACCAGAATCAGGTGCACTAGATAAGTGTTGGAGTGAAAACCTACAGGATGGTAGGTTGGTGACAATGATGTATATAAACCCTAGATGACTAACAAAAACATTTTCATCAAAGTCTTTTTTTTTTTTAAGAGTACTGATCTTAATGTCCCCACTACAACAACATAAACTTCTTATATACATGTAATTTTGTCCTTGAAACATTTAAATTAAATACTGTAGAATTACATTCATTCCTATAGACTGCTCCTACTGGGGAGGGACAACATGGCCGACCGGTGGCTTCAAAGCTTCTCAATAGCCAATACACAGCATCAGCTATCCAGGGTTTACATACATCATTGGTTGGAGAGCCCTGCCCTACATAGCGCACTACTTTAGAAGGGCCCTGGTCAAACGTAGCGCACTACAAACGTCTATACCATTTTGGCACCATCATACTTTGACATGTTTAGCTGAAGAAGGATGCATTACTGCCTATTGCACTGACCTATCTGCTCTAGAGAGCAAACCACAGCACATTGTAGAGGAAAGGCTATTGGAGATTTTCTATATCAATTAATCAATGACCTTATAAATGAATGAGAGCAAGGGAACTTACAGGGCCTTCAGTAAGTGTTCTTACCCCTGAAGGGGTATAGTGTGTAATAGGCCAGTGACACAAAATATCAATCTAACCTATTTTAAATTCCGGTGTGAATACTTTTTGAATGCACTGTACATGCTGACCTTATACATACATGATATGACCTTATACATACATGATATGACCTTATACATACATGATATGACCTTATACATACATGATATGACCTTATACATACATGATATGACCTTATACATACATGATATGACCGTATACATGCATGATATGACCTTATACATGCATGAGAGCAAGGCAACATACATTCTGCATATAACTGCACACTTTACTTCTAGTCTAGTGTTATGAAAAAAGGTTATCGCTATCCTACCATTTTCTGTATATAGTAATGGTATATTAATCGTTGATTCTTCAAACAAATACATTATCGGTCACTTGGGCTCTGTAGTTCTGCAAATTTACAAATAGCTGTGCGCATGTGGTCGTATGTTACGGTAAATTGACAAGCACTCTGTCAAAGACGCCTGTCTTTTAATAGCACAACTCTTTCTGTTTTGTTACTTCTTTCGAGACTTCACTATACAATAAATTTAATGGAATACAATTTTTTAAATTATTTCTATAATAAAAATATCAAACTCATTCGGCTAAAACCTTATCAAACTGATGACGTGTTCCACGGAGTCCTTCCGACATCCGGATCTACGTTAACGGTGTGAGACCACAGTCAACCCCCCCCTTAAAAATGTAAGTTTACCTCTCATTCTGTCCTATAATACACGTTTAATATCTTACTATTATTTAGCAACAAAAAAAAACAGTGTGATGATAACTGTGTCTGTTTCCTCCATCAGGTCTAAAGTCACGTTTAAAATCACTCTGACGTCGGATCCCCGGCTACCGTACAAAGTGTAAGTGACAGATCAGCGTTACACGTTTAGCTGAAAAAAGCATCGATGCGAACTGATGTTTACAGTCACACCCAACCCAATGCACACAGCTCGTTTAGCCGGCTGAGATCTTCATTATATCCGTCTGTAGCTAGCTAAAGTATTGACGCTATCTAGCGACAAGCACTAGCTAATTGCAAGATGCGGTGACCTCTTGGAAAGCATGCTGTTCCCATGTACCGTAACACAGCTGTCCCTGGCCAGCCAGCCAGCGTGCCGATTCACTATGACCAGTAGTCCGTTTTGCGGATGCTTTCGTTGTTGCCGTTAAGCACTGTCATTTGCTTAGTATCTGGTGTGCGAATAACAACATAAACCTCTCTTGCAACGTGTTTGCAGACATTTCCAAATAAATCACAACATTGCTAACTAGCTAGCCTGTGTGTTCCAGGCTTTTCAGCCAGCCTACCATATGTCACCACTTGTCTTCTATGACCTGCTGGTTTTTGCACTTGATGACATTTGATGTCGTAGTTGAACAGTCGACACAGAACAGAACTCTGCAGCGCCACAGCAAATAGGCCTCTGAAGCCTTTCCTTACTGATTACACAAGGAAGATACAGGGGAGGGAGAGGAAAGGAACTATTGAAACGTGTGGGGGGGTTCGTTCCATGGGGAGCAGAGAGTTGGAGTGATATAAAATAAGAGTGTATTTCTTGTTTCAGACTCAGTGTCCCAGAGAGCACGCCGTTTACAGCCGTGTTGAAGTTTGCAGCAGAGGAGGTGAGTTAATCTCATACTGGGTATGGCAACAAACAAACGCTAGCAGTCGGCTATAATACAACAAGTCAAGTGAAAGCATTTAAGGGGTCACAACCCACTTTACAGGATGTAGCCCCCCCCCAAAAAAGAGGAACAAAAGCACCGAGTATGGATATGAGGTACGAGTCTCTCCTCAGGCTTCTCTCATACATGTATGGATATGAGGTACGAGTCTCTCCTCAGCCTCCTCTCATACATGTATGGATATGAGGTACGGGTCTCTCTTCAGTCTCCTCTCATACATGTATGGCGTAGCAATGATATAATACTAGAGTTGGCTACAGCACATAGGCTTTGCCTACGGTATGGATACGAGACGGCTAGAGTCCTCCTCTGTTGCATGGCGACTATCCAAGATTAGATACAGCACCTACAGTAAGGATAAGCCGAGAGTCTCTCCTCAGTCTCCTCTCTTACGTGTATGACATGGCAACAATACAGTATAGGTTCCAGGCTTGAGCATCTCCTCTCTGTTTAACCTGGTCCCACCCTGCCTGCTTCAGTAGCTACAACTGTCATTCCACATGCTATTAAGTCAATAAACAAGGTATAGTAGATAGTAAGCTGGGAGAGGACCGTTTGTCTTGCCCGAAAACCCATCAGAGTTCCTTGAATCAATTGATCCCTTCCCTTTTTAATATTTAGATTTATGAATGCAACCTATTACACTAATCATCCTAATAATGGACAAAGTGAATAGTTTAAAGATTAAATGAGGCAGAGGGGTAATGCTTTGAGAGTAGCAGTAATTCATTTGTATCTTTCCTACTCTCTCTCTCTCTTCAACCCCTTGTCCATTCTCCGTTCCCAGCTACATCATGCGTTTCTCTTTCTCTCCTCATTCTCCTGCTCATCTGTGATTGATTTAGAATGCCTGTGCCGCTCCGTGCTCGCTTTGCCATCCTTATCTCTCTGACTGCAGACTAGTGGCATCTCCTCTCTGTCTCTCTCTGTCTCTGTGTGACAGTAACAGAGGCATTTCTCTTGAGTTATGTTCCTCTATAACCCCATAGGAAACTCATGAGGCTCATCATGATTCAAGCAGACATGAGTGATTGCTGTTTCTGCTGCTATATGCTTTGTCCTCTTTATGCAAAGTAGAATCCTCACAGAGACAATTATGTTCTTAGAATACTGAGGATGATTCTAACAGTAGACAGTAGAGTTTTTTTTTTTTTTTCTCCTGCGAATGAAATCTCATTATTAGTATTTTGCCTTCAGGCTGTTTCTCATAGATAGCGGAATCTTTCGTTATTGATTAGCTTCCCCTCGCTTCTCCCTTGATTACTTTTGTGCTGTGTGTGTGTGTGCCACCAGGGTTTCAGTTTAGGAAAATGTAGGACTGGACATTTGACCGGAAGCATTTTTAATTGACCAGACATTTTGAGAAATGTACTGTACTGTACCCATATGAATTGGGCGTGTCACCTGATTAGGGTGTCCACCCAATGTGATCAGAATGACAGAAATTACATCTAGATGAGGGTAATTCATCTTAACAGAACATGCAAGTGGAGGATGCAGCGGCATGCAGTCCTTCTTAACCAATTCAGATGCGCACTTTGAAGATGTTTTAGAGAAACTGTGCACATTTTACTTTTCCACAGCCAACAAGATGAGTAACAAACCGCAAAACCACTAGACTATGTCAGTCTACTGATTCCCCCATACTCGAAAAGTTTACCTATTCTGTTTTGTCAGCTTGTCATTCTGTGCGGAAACATAATTTGCCTATTCCAAACAGACTCTGGGACAGTCGTGGGATGAAAGATCCCAAATTCATACAACCAGTACATCAAAACAACTTTAAAAAGCAATGAGGCTGATGCAACAGATCAGAACATTTAGCTTCAACATTTTATAAACTATTATTTATTCACATTATAAGCACTGCAATGCACACATGGCATTGGGGTACACGCAAATGTTTGTTCCATAATGCAATTAGCGGAAAACACAGTTGTTGAAAGTGCACTGCACATGAGAGCTGTTTTCATGTGACAGAGATGAACATATCCATTAGAAATTTAGAAAGAGGGGAGATCTAAAGATGCAACAACTAGCGTGGGTTGCTAATATGACTAGGATTATCAACTAGCGTGGGTTGCTAATATGACTAGGATTATCAACTAGCGTGGGTTGCTAATATGACTAGGATTGTGCCTTTGGCTACTGGACAATGAAAGTTGATTTGAAAACCAATAGAACATGGCAGAAAAAGGCTACTAGTTTCAATGGCATATGGAAGTCTTTATAAAATATTTGCCTCAACGTTTATAGAAACAGATTTTGTCTAGGGTACTTTGAAGCAAGGTAAGACGTGCCTCATAATATGAAGTGTTCAGGTTTCACACACAGTTTTCAAAATGCATACTTCTGCAAGCTCACATTGTACGGTGTGACACACTGAAGCCTGCCTACCGTTGCACTTGAATGGGAAGCCCACTTCAATTACCAGTTTAGAGGTAAAAATATTAGTTTTTTTTTTTCTATCATGGCCATCAGAACTGTTTTTAACACGCAATTTCATTTCGAATTGTTGCACAATTATTCAACTTATAAAAGCATTGTTTCACGCCAGCAGCAACAGGAACTGTATCCGCAGCTCGCACACTGTCTGACACATATTTCATTTTAAACTCTGTATCAGTATGCTGTGCACTTTATAAAGAAGAATCGTAACAACTAACAAAAATACACACACACACACACACCAATTTATTTCCACTAAATGATGCAAAATGAACCCATAGACCGATATGCATGGCCTTTGAAATGTATTTACATAGACTGGTATTTTCATCAATGAATAGGCTATTAAAGCGTTTATTGTTGCAGTGGACTTGGTGCATGCTTGTTTTATTTGCCTAAACTTTGCAGTCATGCGAAAACAAACCAGACGTGCCCGGATAGAAGAACTCAGAAAAATATATTAGACGTTCCTCTAAACAACTGGAACATTCCAGCATTTTCACTCTTTAAAAAAAAAAAGAAAAGAAAAAAAATAATAGGACAAATCCTTTAATCTCTACTGTAGTTACAGAGCATTAAGTTGACCCTCCATCACTTTGACTCTCTCTATCGAAGCTCAGCAGCCTCCCTGACAACTAGTGATGCGTGGGTTGACTCATTGACTCGTAGCACCTGCCGTTATATCCGCGGGGTGGGCAGGTTCTGTGTTGAATAATGTGAAAATAATGCATAAAATGTCAATGTGCAATTCATATCTATAGGCTACATTGAGGTTTTTCTTTCATCATTTGTATCTGGCGTAGCTGTTGGGATGGGGGGAGGGGGGATGTTGGGTCTTTTGAACAGCTCTTTATTTCTTTAAAACCTTTCAAACTGATGTCATGTAAACATTTTGAACGGAAAGTCTTTCCCGTTCTTTTAGTTCTTTCATTTTATTCCCACTTGCTGTGTGAGAGAAGCAGAGATGAAAGAGAGAACTAATTTCAAGCATTCATTCTATAGATTTATGACATTCTGTTCAGCAAATTTAGTCTTCGAGGCAAACACATATATATATATATATATATATATATATATATATATATATATATATATATATATATACACACTGCTCAAAAAAATAAAGGGAACACTAAAATAACACATCATAGATCTGAATGAATGAAATAATCTTATTAAATACTTTTTTCTTTACATAGTTGAATGTGCTGACAACAAAATCACACAAAAATTATCAATGGAAATCAAATTTATCAACCCATGGAGATCTGGATTTGGAGTCACACTCAAAATTAAAGTGGAAAACCACACTACAGCCTGATCCAACTTTGATGTAATGTCCCTAAAACAAGTCAAAATGAGGCTCAGTAGTGTGTGTGGGCTCCACGTGCCTGAATGACCTCCCTACAACGCCTGGGCATGCTCCTGATGAGGTGGCGGATGGTCTCCTGAGGGATCTCCTCCCAGACCTGGACTAAAGCATCCGCCAACTCCTGGACAGTCTGTGGTGCAACGTGGCGTTGGTGGATGGAGCGAGACATGATGTCCCAGATGTGCTCAATTGGATTCAGGTCTGGGGAACGGGCGGGCCAGTCCTTAGCATCAATGCCTTCCTCTTGCAGGAACTGCTGACACACTCCAGCCACATGAGGTCTAGCATTGTCTTGCATTAGGAGGAACCCAGGGCCAACCGCACCAGCATATGGTCTCACAAGGGGTCTGAGGATCTCATCTCGGTACCTAATGGCAGTCAGGCTACCTCTGGCGAGCACATGGAGGGCTGTGCGGCCCCCAAAGAAATGCCACCCCACACCATGACTGACCCACCGCCAAACCGGTCATGCTGGAGGATGTTGCAGGCAGCAGAACGTTCTCCACGGCGTCTCCAGACTCTGTCACGCCTGTCACGTGCTCAGTGTGAACCTGCTTTCATCTGTGAAGAGCACAGGGCGCCAGTGGTGAATTTGCCAATCTTGGTGTTCTCTGGCAAATGCCAAACGTCCTGCACGGTGTTGGGCTGTAAGCACAACCCCACCTGTGGACGTTGGGCCCTCATACCACCCTCATGGAGTCTGTTTCTGACCGTTTGAGCAGACACATGCACATTTGTGGCCTGCTGGAGGTCATTTTGCAGGGCTCTGGCAGTGCTCCTCCTTGCACAAAGGCGGAGGTAGTGGTCCTGCTGCTGGGTTGTTGCCCTCCACGGCCTCCTCCACGTCTCCTGATGTACTGGCCTGTCTCCTGGTAGCGCCTCCATGCTCTGGACACTACGCTGACAGACACAGCAAACCTTCTTGCCACAGCTCGCATTGATGTGCCATCCTGGATGAGCTGCACTACCTGAGCCACTTGTGTGGGTTGTAGACTCCGCCTCATGCTACCACTAGAGTGAAAGCACCGCCAGCATTCAAAAGTGACCAAAACATCAGCCAGGAAGCATAGGAACTGAGAAGTGGTCTGTGGTCACCACCTTCAGAACCACTCCTTTATTGGGGGTGTCTTGCTAATTGCCTATAATTTCCACCTGTTGTCTATTCCATTTGCACAACAGCATGTGAAATTTATTGTCAATCATTGTTGCTTCCTAAGTGGACAGTTTGATTTCACAGAAGTGTGATTGACTTGGAGTTACATTGTGTTGTTTAAGTGTTCCCTTTATTTTTTTGAGCAGTGTGTGTATATTTATATATATATATGTCTGAAGAGAAGCTGCATGATCTAATTCTAGACCAGTTGACTAACAAATAGCCTACCAAAATGTCAGGCTTTATGTTTCTGCTTATAATGCCTATCTAAAAAGGCCTGTCAAAAAATCTTTACGCCATTTCTGACTGTACAGCGCATTTTCTATATTTGAGGGTTAGAGACTGGTGTGGGCCTCAGATTTTCACATATAGTCGGGCGGATGGGTTATTAGCAATTGCCGACGGGTGCGGGTGAACAAACAGCTGACTCTCACATCACTACTGACACACACAGTTGTGGCAGTGCATGTCTCTCCCTGTGTGCCCAACTCCCCTCTCTCCCTGTGAGCCCAACTCCCCTCTCTCCCTGTGAGCCCAACTCCCCTCTCTCCCTGTGAGCCCAACTCCCCTCTCTCCCTGTGAGCCCAACTCCCCTCTCTCCCTGTGAGCCAAACTCCCCTCTCTCCCTGTGTGCCCAACTCCCCTCTCTCCCTGTGTGCCCAACTCCCCTCTCTCCCTGTGTGCCCAACTCCCCTCTCTCCCTGTGAGCCCAACTCCCCTCTCTCCCTGTGAGCCCAACTCCCCTCTCTCCCTGTGAGCCCAACTCCCCTCTCTCCCTGTGAGCCCAACTCCCCTCTCTCCCTGTGAGCCCAACTCCCCTCTCTCCCTGTGAGCCTGTAAAGTCCCCTCTCACTTGGCTGTCCATCCGTTTTTTCTTTTAAACCTCTTCACAGGGACCCGTAGACGTTTCACACATTTGTTGTAACCCTGAAATAGTTCACCTGATTCACCTTAGTCATGGGGTTGAGGATGAGTTGACAAGTTGAATCGGGTGTGCTAGGTCTGGAATAGATCAACTGCATGGAACAGCGGGGGGTCACAGAGGAGAGGTTTGAACACCCCTGGACTACTGAGAGCCAGGTGTATAGCGTGATCATTCTGTGTGTTTCCTCTCACAGTTCAAAGTACCAGCAGCCACCAGTGCCATCATTACTAACGGTGAGTCTGTTACGTTGTGTTGGTATTAATAGAAACAGGTCAGTCTGTTACATTGTGTTGGTATTCATAGAAACAGGTCAGCCTGTTACATTGTGTTGGTATTCATAGAAACAGGTCAGCCTGTTACATTGTGTTGGTATTAATAGAAACAGTCTTCATTTCAAACCACTCTGCTTTCTCTTACAGAATGCACCATTGAATGTTCTATTTAGGCAAGTCGTCCAGCTCCTGAGGCAGCAAAACAGGCCCAAACTATCACACTATCAGCACCAGGCTTGACCGTTGGTATGAGGTTCTGACTGTGGAATGCACTGTTTGGTTTTCGCCAGTCATCGTAATGGGACCCATGGCGTCCAAAGAAAGTTATACTTTTGACTCACCTGTCCATAGAACATTCTTCCAAGAGTCTTGATGATCATCCAGGTGCTTTTCAGTACATGTTTTGGGGGTGACATGGGTCCCATTATGTCTGGCGAAAACCAAACACTGCATTCCACAGTAAGAACCTCATACCAACGGTCAAGCATGGTGGTGGTAGTGTGATGGTGGCGGTAGTGTGATGGTTTGGGGATGCTTTGCTGCCTCAGGTCCTGGACGACTTGCCTTAATAGAAGGAACCATAAATTCGGCTCTGTATTAGATAATTCTACAGGAGAATGTCAGGCCATCCGTCCATCTAAAACACACAATCAAGTGTACATGAAAATGGTTTAAAATAAACAAATTTGATGTTTTGGAATGACCTAGTCAAAGTCCAGACCTAATCCCAATTGAGATATTGTCCAGGACTTGAAACGAGCAGTTCAGGCTTGAAAATCCACAAATGTCGCTGAGTTAAAGCAGTTCTGCATGGAAGTGTGGGCCAAAATTCCTCCACAGCGATGTGAGCGACTGATCAACAACTACAGGAAGCATTTGGTTGTAGTAATTGCATCTAAAGGTGGCACAACCAGCTATTGAGTGTAAAGGGGCAATTTTTTTCACACAGGAGAATTGGGTGTTTGTAAACTCAGGTTCCCTTTATCTAAAATGTGGTTTTGGTTGTAGATCTAATAACATTCAGTATAAACAAATTGCAAAAGTAGAGAAAATCTGAAAAGGTGTGTGGGGGGTGGGGGATGCTTTTTCACTGCATTTTATCTGTAAAATCTCTTTTACAAAAAAGGTCCCTGTGAAAGATGTCAGTCTATGTAGCATATACCGTTAAATGGGGTTGTTTTTTTGTTGTGCCTTGTGCAGCAGCGTTACCATGTGAACATATGTGTCAGTCTTACTCCTCAGACCCCCTTCTCTCAGCCACTCGTTTGCATGTTTAATTCTTAGTTTTATTTATTCATGTTTTGGTATTAACATTCAAGCATTGCTATTTATGCTAATCTCTTTTCTCTCTGTGCTCATGACAGACGGTATCGGCATCAACCCAGCTCAGACAGCAGGTGAGTCTTCTCTCTTCTTGTCCACACTGATGACAACAATAACTTGATTTATAAAACTATTTGTTACAAGGTGGGATTAAAATGGATTTAATTGTAATTTTTTTGTCAACAATCTACACAAAATATTCTAATGTCAAAGTGGAAGAAAAATTCTAACTTTTATGAAAGATTTATGAAAAATAAAATAGTCGTATATTTTAATTAGATGAGTATTCAACCCCCTGAGTCAATACATGTTAGAATCACCTTTGGCAGCGACTACAGCAGTGAGTCTTTCTGGGTAAGTCTCTAAGAGCTTTGCACACCTGGATTGTACAATATTTCCACAATATTATTTTTCTAATTCTTCAAGATATGTCAAGTTGGCTGTTTTTAAATGTTTTATTTCAGGGAGTCAATGCTGAGACCTTGGTCTCTTTTCCAGATTAGCTCTATATAGCACCACTATACACAACAAAATACAATAAACACATTAAAACGCATGTTATTATACACAAAATGCAAAACACAGACATAAAACAGACACATTCTTCAGTAAAGAGTTTCCCGAACAACTGTCTGAAATGCCCTAGAGGCACCAGTTTCTTCCCATTTTAAAGTGCATTGGAGACACAAGGCGCAAAGAAACAAAAGGCGTATTACCTACCTAGCTTTCTAGACACCAAAGGCGTCTCCAGAGTCAACCAACCCTGTGAACCCGTTTTGATAACAGTGATGTTAAGTAAATCGGAAGCTTGTGGAGCACGGCTTTGTAAACAACATAAGAGCGTAATGATGTGATCTACGTGACTTCAGAGGTCCAGCCAACCTTTTGGTAAAGAATACAGTGATGAGTAATTAAACTGTTTCCTGTGACAAAACAAAGGGTGCTATGACAAATGGCATCCAGGGGTTGAAGAGTAGACGCACAGCTGCACTTTGGATAAATAGTATCACTATTTAGTATCACTAAAGGTTGACTGCGCAATCTGCTTCCTGCTGACGAGAGATTTCTGTTTCTGTAAATAAAAAAAGCCCACTTTTTAAATCCGTTTCTTAATGTGCTTCTTCTTGAGCCACTCCTTTGTTGCCTTGGCCGTGTGTTTTGGGTCATTGTCATGCTGGAATACCCATCCACGACCCATTTTCAATGCCCTGGCTGAGGGAAAGAGGTTCTCACCCATGACTTGATGGTACATGGCCCCGTCCATCGTCCCTTTGATGCGGTGAAGTTGTCCTGTCCCCTTAGCAGAAAAACACCCTCAAAGCATGATGTTTCCACCTCCATGTTTGACGGTGGGGATGGTGTTCTTGGGGTCATAGGCAGCATTCCTCCTCCTCCAAACACGGCGAGTTGAGTTGATGCCAAAGAGCTCCATTTTGGTCTCATCTGACCACAACACTTTCACCCAGTTGTCCTCTGAATCATTCAGATGTTCATTGGCAAACTTCAGACGGGCATGTATAAGTGCTTTCTTGAGCAGGGGGACCTTGCGGGCGCTGCAGGATTTCAGTCCTTCACGGCGTAGTGTGTTACCAATTGTTTTCTTGGTGACTATGGTCCCAGCTGCCTTGAGATCATTGGCAAGATCCTCCCGTGTAGTTCTGGGCTGATTCCTCACCGTTCTCATGACCATTGCAACTCCACGAGGTGAGATCTTGCATGGAGCCCCAGGCAGAGGGAGATTGACAGTTCTTTTGTGTTTCTTCCATTTGCGAATAATTGCACCAACTGTTGTCACCTTCTCACCAAGC
The DNA here is from genome assembly GCA_030435695.1 of Brachymystax lenok tsinlingensis. Classification (NCBI taxonomy): domain Eukaryota; kingdom Metazoa; phylum Chordata; class Actinopteri; order Salmoniformes; family Salmonidae; genus Brachymystax; species Brachymystax lenok. Next base: position 6,098,766 of record CM059787.1, on the reverse strand, counting down.
TGCTTGGCGATGGTCTTGTAGCCCATTCCAGCCTTGTGTAGGTCTACAATCTTGTCCCTGACATCCTTGGAGAGCTCTTTGGTCTTGGCCGTGGTGGAGAGTTTGGAATCTTATTGATTGCGTCTGTGGACAGGTGTCTTTTATACAGGTAACAAAATGAGATTAGAAGCACTCCCTTTAAGAGTGTGCTCCTAATCTCAGCTCGTTACCTGTATAAAAGACACCTGGGAGCCAGAAATCTTTCTGATTGAGAGGGGGTCAAATACTTATTTCCCTCATTTAAAATACAAATCAATTTATAACATTCTTGACATGCGTTTTTCTGGAATGTTTTGTTGTTATTCTGTCTCTCACTGTTCAAATAAACCTACCATTAAAATTATAGACTGATCAATTATTTGTCAGTGGGCAAACGTACAAAATCAGCAGGGGATCAAATACTTTTTTCCCTCACTGTATACACTACCGTTAAAGTTTGGGGTCACTTAGAAAAATCCTTGTTTTTTTAAAGAAAAGCTCATTTTTTTTGTCCATTTAAAATAACATCAAATTGATCAGAAATACAGCGTAGACATTGTTAATGTTGTAAATGACTGTTGTAGCTTTTTTTATGGGATATTTACATAGGTGTACAGAGGCCCATTATCAGCAACCATCACTCCTTGTTTTGTGTTGGCTAATCCAATTTTATAATTTTAAAAGGCTAATTGATCATTAAAAAAACTTTTGCAATTATGTTAGCACAGCTGAAAACTGTTGGTCTGATTTAAAGAAGCAATAAAACTGGCCTTCTTTAGACTAGTTGAGTATCTGGAGCATCAGCATTTGTGGGTTCGATTACAGGCTCAAAATGGCCAGAAACAAAGACCTTCTGAAACTCGTCAGTCTATTCTTGTTCTGAGAAATGAAGGCTATTCCATGCGAGAAATTGCCAAGAAACTGAAGATCTCGTACAACGCTATGTTCTACTCCCTTGACAGAACAGCTCAAACTGGCACTAACCAGAATAAAAAGAGGGGGAGGCCCTAGTGCACAACTGAGCAAGATGACAAGTACATTAGAGTGTCTAGTTTGAGAAACAGACGCCTCACAAGTCCTCAACTGGCAGCTTCATTAAATAGTACCCGCAAAACACCAGTCTCAACGTCAACAGTGAAGAGGCGACTCCGGGATGCTGGCCTTCTAGGCAGAGTTCCTCTGTCCAGTGTCTGTTATTTTGCCCATCTTAATTTTTTATTTTATTGGCCAGTCTGTGATATGGCTTTTTCTTTGCAACTCTGCCCAACAATGCGGAGACAAAGAAAATTGAGAAATAATAGAAAAGTAATAATAAATACACAATGAGTAATGATAACTTAGCTATATACACGGGGTACCAGTACTGAGTCTATGTGAAGGGGTACGAGAGAGTGCTCCTTCGTGCCTCATTCTACATAACGAACCCTGCTCGGCTATGACAAGCCAACTGGCGTTTACCCCTGAGGTGCTGACCTGTTGCACCCTCTACAACCACTGTGATGATTATTATTTAACCCTGCTGGTCATCTATGAACATTTGAACATCTTGGTCATGTACTGTTATCTCAGCCAGAAGAGGACTGGCCACCCCTCAGAGCCTGGTTCCTCTCTAGGTTTCTTCCTAGGTTCTGGCCTTTCTAGGGAGTTTTTCCTAGGCACTGTGCTTCTACACCTGCATTGCTTGCTGTTTGGGGGTTTTAGGCTGGTTTTCTGTACAGCACTTTTGTGACATCGGCTGATGTAAAAAGGGCTTTATGAATAAATTTGATTTGATTTAGAATAGCATAGGCTATTCAGCTAGCTAGCGTTGACCTCCAGGTAGATGGAGTGTTGTGGGACAGCAGAGAGTGGTGGTGTATTAAAGATGTTTCTATGAGTGTGTTACTTTTCAGGAATGGCTCTATAAATAGCTTTTCTCCTCATTCCTTTGTGAAGGCTGTGTTCTTTTAATATGTGTTTTATAATGTAGTTGTGAGCAGGCAGTCCATTGAACTAAGCTCCATCTTTGGGTCCATGAGAAGTGCTGGGCTATATAAATCCCATGTATTATAGATAGTAAACTGCACTTACAGTAGCCTACAGCACCCACGCCTGGCTTTCTTCACCTTGTACTACTTGAACATGAAGATGTGAGAAAGCAGGCAGTTGAATACATGTCATACTATACAAATGCTATCCATACAGTAGAGTGCGTACTCTTGGCTTCTTTACTCTGTCCTTCAAGTCTTATAATCGCCATGCCCTGTGGTCGCCATGCCCTGTGGTCGCCATGCACTCCCCTTAAGTCTTCCGTATTGTTATGCTAATGTCTTGCCTCAGGGGTAATTATTTCCTCTTAGCTAGTTGTTAGGTTAATGTACTACTACTAATACTACTATCTGTCAGTACTTGAACATTTTAGTTTCTAGGCTGTTTGGGATGTTACTACTTGATATATTTTAATACAGATTTGCTGTGTTAGTAGCTCAATCTATCACTTCGTCTTATTTATCTCCGGGAGGAGTCTGTGGATTGGTGATGTGAGTTAATGGCGCTAGAGAAACGCCTAGGAAAGACCTGCCAAGGTAACTACTGCAGTTGCGATACTATCAACTGTTTTCAGGTGAGGGAACTCTTATCGAGAATGTTTTCTTCTATAGTTGTCGATGATTGATTTATTGTTGTTGATGTTTTCCAGGGAATGTGTTCCTGAAACACGGTTCAGAGCTGCGCATCATTCCCAGAGACAGAGTGGGAGGAAGAGGAGTAGGAACAGACCGATCTTCCTTGTCCTCCTCCTTGAAGACCCAATGACTCAGACACACACACACACACACCGGCTGAGTCATGTTTCACTTCTGACCTATGGAACACTGAGTGTCAGAGTGTGTTTGTGTATATATTTTCTAGACCTGAAATTACTTCACACACACATATACCGACCCCCTACACAAAGACATACACTGCAGCAGCAAGTTTAATTCTGTCTATACTGTCTGCACTATCCAAATGCAGCGTCACCCCAGGCTGCCCATAGATACACTCACACTGAAGTAATTGATTACACACAGACACACACACACATACTCTGGCGGCTTCAAGAGAAGGACATGGCGGAAGCTTAGCCGACAATGTGCTTAGAGTTTGTGAACAGTTGTAGTTTTGTGTACCTATTTTAGTTGTAGTGGCTAATATATCTGCCTTTTTTGGGGAGGGGGGGGTCCAACATCTGTAGGCTTATTTAGGTATGTGCTTGCTTTTTTTTTTTTGAAGAGGACTGCATTAATGTGGGTTTGTACTACATGTTCAATGTATTCAGCTTATTCAGCATGCCTTGAGAAAGCATTGTTATATCACTTGTTTAATAAATTATGCCTGTTCAAGGAAGCTGTCTGTTTTACATCTGAGGTTCTAGAGACAAATACTGTCCAAGCAAGAATCCATAGCTTACAATGCAGATATTTCTGGAATATATTAATGTAGATAACTTTTAATATATTGCATTTCCCATTCTAGCCCGAGATCATTTTGTAATGCCATTATTTCAAGTCTGGTTTGGGGCGTTAGAACAAACCATCATGGTTTTCCATATCTGTACCCTCTGGAATGACTTGCCAGGTTAAATAAAGGTTCAATCTAAAATGTATAAACTGTATTGTGATGAACTGAACATGGGTCTCTGCTGCCCTCTGTCTGATTCCAACAGTACTGCTGCATGTCTATTTAATTGAGTACCGTAGGATACACTGGCATGTAGTATAGAGTCTAACGGTTGAAATATCATTAGGCCCCTAACTGAAAGGTCGCTGGTTCGAATCCAGAGCAAGGCACTTAACCCTAATTGCTACCGTAACTAGCTCTGGATAAGAGTGTCTGCTAAATTACTAAAATTAAAAAACAAAATAAAAAAACATTCATGAAAATCCACGAGGGTTTCAAAATTTAGGTCACATCAGATCACAACAGAAGGATGAAATGTACATGTATTTGAACAGAGACACATAAACAATAGACCACACACAGAGAAACAGACCACATGTTTTCCCTATCTTGATAACATCAGGTTTATTCATAACTCCTCAATGTCAGAACTAGGTCATTAGTTTCCCGGAGGTTCCTCTCCCAGAAATGAAATGTGCCATATTGGTGGTGGAAGATGGAGTGAAAAAGAGAGAGACTAATAAAGAGAAATGGAAGGAGACAACGATAACACACAGTGGTGGGTAAACAAAGAGAGCTCATTTGTTTTTCACTCTCCATTAGCCAGAGAACGCAGCCGAGGAGGAGGAATCCAGTGTGTTCCATCCACCATCGCTAATGGCTCTCTGGATTTGTGTTAATCAATGTGTTCTCCAGTCATTTACCAACCAGTCATATCTGAGAGGAAATGGGCCATTAGGGACAAAGTGTGGCAGACTGTGTCCCCCATGTTCCCTATTTATTACCCACACGGCACCCTATTCCCTATGTAGTACCCACATGGCACCCTATTCCCTATGTAGTACCCACATGGCACCCTATGTAGTATACATATGGCACCCTATTCCCTATGTAGTACCCACATGGCACCCTATTCCCTATGTAGTAACCATATGGCACCCTATGTAGTATACATATGGCACCCTATTCCTTATGCAGTACCCATATGACACCCTATTCCCTATGTAGTACCCATATGACACCCTATTCCCTATGTAGTACCCATATGACACCCTATTCCTTATGTAGTCCCCATATGGCACCCTATCCCTATGCAGTACCCATATGGCACCCTATTCCCTATGTAGTACCCATATGGCACCCTATTCCCTATGTAGTACCCACATGGCACCCTATTCCCTATGTAGTAACCATATGGCACCCTATGTAGTATACATATGGCACCCTATTCCTTATGTAGTACCCATATGACACCCTATTCCCTATGTAGTACCCATATGACACCCTATTCCCTATGTAGTACCCATATGACACCCTATTCCTTATGTAGTCCACATATGGCACCCTATCCCTATGCAGTACCCATATGGCACCCTATTCCCTATGTAGTACCCATATGGCACCCTATTCCATGTGTAGTAACCATATGGCACCCTATTCCCTATGTAGTAACCATATGGCACCCTATGTAGTATACATATGGCACCCTATTCCTTATGCAGTACCCATATGACACCCTATTCCCTATGTAGTACCCATATGACACCCTATTCCCTATGTAGTACCCATATGACACCCTATTCCTTATGTAGTCCCCATATGGCACCCTATCCCTATGCAGTACCCATATGGCACCCTATTCCCTATGTAGTACCCATATGGCACCCTATTCCCTATGTAGTACCCACATGGCACCCTATTCCCTATGTAGTAACCATATGGCACCCTATGTAGTATACATATGGCACCCTATTCCTTATGTAGTACCCATATGACACCCTATTCCCTATGTAGTACCCATATGACACCCTATTCCCTATGTAGTACCCATATGACACCCTATTCCTTATGTAGTCCACATATGGCACCCTATCCCTATGCAGTACCCATATGGCACCCTATTCCCTATGTAGTACCCATATGGCACCCTATTCCATGTGTAGTAACCATATGGCACCCTATTCCCTATGTAGTACCCATATGGCACCATATTCCCTATGTAGTACCCATATGGCACCCTATTCCCTATGTAGTACACTACTTTTGATCAGAACCCATTTGGGATGTAACATAGTATTGTGGCTGAGTGTCTGTTTCTGCCTGACGTCCTCTGTTGCATTAGTCCGTGTCTATCTTCCTGACCCTAAAGCCTTAAATTAGGTTTGGCAAGAAATGAGAGAAGATAATATTCCATACCAAACCAAAGGTTGGCATCAGATGCAGTACAAAAACACTGATCAGATTTCTTACATGGACATCATTTTTCCACTTTGCAGTGTGCATGCAGCATGGACTTAGAGATCAAAGGAAGTCAACCGGTAGATACATGTACTCTGCTGCAGTCGATTGTTAATTCAAAAACCACACAGAAAAGTGTCAAATGGCCAGGGAGTTGACGTGACGTCATTTTGAATATTGAATAGCTCCCTGTGTATAACATTAGTCTCTTTTTATTTTTTGAGTTTTCTCTCAGATATAAAGGAAAAAAAGCTTTGAAGCCTTTATTTTTTGATTGTCAATTCGTCTTGGCATGGACTCTACGAAGTTTCAAAAGCTTTCCACAGGGATGCTGGCCCATATTATGAATGTGTTCTTAATGTGTTAACAGTGCTATACATGGTGACCAGCCTAAGATACAGCAACAACCACATCAAGTCACATTATGCTGGTTTGCAGAGCAATGTTTCAATCCTAAAGGAATTCCACTATCTGCATTCAGAATGTCTTCCACAGATAGAAAGATGAATTCATTATTCTATCTACTGGAACAACCATTTCAGTAATGGGTACAATAAATCCAACTAACAGATTGGATAAAGTTTAGAAAAACGTATGCTATTTCTCTTTGAGTAGCATAAGACATATTTATGGGTTTATTTATCAATCAAAAACACAGATATTGCAACAAATAATTCAAAATATCTAACTGCAATAGAGCATGCTTGGAAATAAATTCAGCAAAAAAAGAAACATCCTCTCACTGTCAACTGCGTTTATTTTCAGCAAACTTAACATGTGTAAATATTTGTATGAACATAAAAAGATTCATAAAAAGACATAAACTGAACACGTTCCACAGACATGTGACTAACAGAAATGGAATAATGTGTCCCTGAACAAAGGGGGGTTCAAAATCAAAAGTAACAGTCAGTATCTGGTGTGGCCACCAGCTGCATTAAGTACTGCAGTGCATCTCCGCCTCATGGACTGCACCAGATTTGCCAGTTCTTGCTGTGAGATGTCACCCCACTCTTCCACCAAGGCACCTGCAAGTTCCTGGACATTTCTGGGGGGGATGGCCCTAGCCCTCACCCTCCGATCCAACAGGTCAGAGACGTGCTCAATGGGATTGAGATCCGGGCTCTTCTCTGGCCATGGCAGAACACTGACATTCCTGTCTTGCAGGAAATCACGCACAGAATGAACAGTATGCCTGGTGGCATTGTCATGCTGGAGGGTCATGTCAGGATGAGCCTGCAGGAAGGGTACCACATGAGGGAGGAGGATATCTTCCCAGTAACGCATTGTGTTGAGATTGCCTGCAATGACAACAAGCTCAATCCGATGATTCTGTGACACACCGCCCCAGACCATGACGGACCCTTCACCTTCAAATCGATCCAGCTCTAGAGTACAGGCCTCGGTGTAACGCTCATTCCTTCGACGATAAACGCAAATCCGACCATCACCCCTGGTGAGACAAAACCGCGACTCGTCAGCGAAGAGCACTTTTTGCCAGTCCTGTCTGGTCCAGCGACGGTGGGTTTGTGCCCATAGGTGATGTTGTTGCTGGTGATGTCTGGTAAGGACCTGCCTTACAACAGGCCTACAAGCCCTCAGTCTAGCCTCTCTCAGCCTGTTGCGGACAGTCTGAGCGATGATGATTGTGCGTTCCTGGTGTAACTCGGGCAGTTGTTGTTGCCATCATGTACCTGTCCCGCAGGTGTCTTAGGGTGCAGAAATGTTATGCTCTTAGTGTAACCTTTATTAACTAGGCAAGTCAGTTAAATTATGATTTGAATTGATTTAACCGACCTGGAAGATTTAACCGACCTGGAAGAGAACCAGGTGTATTGAATTTAGGCTCACTGGACTGATAAATTAGCTCAGTTGGTCAGGCAAGGTGCCTAGTTGGGTTAAATTAAGTCTACTGCCTACTTGAATAAAGACCAATCTGATGTGTCATGGAGTGTTTTACTGCCTACTTGAATAAAGACCAATCTGATGTGTCGTGGAGAGTTTTACTGTCTACTTGAATAAAGACCAATCTGATGTGTCATGGAGTGTTTTACTGCCTACTTGAATAAAGACCAATCTGATGTGTTGTGGAGAGTTTTACTGTCTACTTGAATAAAGACCAATCTGATGTGTCGTGGAGTGTTTTACTGTCTACTTGAATAAAGACCAATCTGATGTGTCATGGAGTGTTTTACTGCCTACTTGAATAAAGACCAATCTGATGTGTTGTGGAGAGTTTTACTGTCTACTTGAATAAAGACCAATCTGATGTGTCGTGGAGTGTTTTACTGTCTACTTGAATAAAGACCAATCTAATGTGTCGTGGAGAGTTTTACTGTCTACTTGAATAAAGACCAATCTGATGTGTTGTGGAGTGTTTTACTATCTACTTGAATAAAGGGGGGTATTTGGTGTTGTTTTTTAGTGCATAGTTTGGCATTCTATTATTTTGTCCACACTCACTGTTGTTGGTATGCTGTTTCCTGTCCATAAGATGAAGTATAGTTGTCATTAGGGTGAACTGTCCCTTTAAACTTCATCACACTGGGCCACACCCACCACTATTCTGATTGGCTGTAATTTGGCATCTTTATTCAGTAGGTGTGCATGCGGCCTATTCAGGAGGGTACACGTTACAAACTGTCCAAATAAAATGTAATGTGCATAGAGATAGTTAGAGGACTCAAATTGGATACAATCCATTTTAGCATGGACACTGCAATTGAGAGCTGCCACCATTTTAAAGCAGCCAACTGGGTGGGGATTTCCATGAGTTGGGAGCGATCGCCAATATTAGCTTAACACTTTTTTCAAACGCCAAAAAAGAATAAAATGGACTACTTTAAAATGGAGATAGCCTCAATGGTTGCTGCCCGTGCTGTCATGGATACCTGCGGGTGGCTCTTTCTGATTGGGTGGACCTGGCTCCCAAGTGGGTGGGCCTATGCCTTCCCAGGCCCAACCATGGGAGCGTCCCTGCCCAGTCATGTGAAATCCGTAGATGAGGCCATAATTAATTTATTTTGAATGTCTGATTTCCTTCTATGAACTGTAACGCAGTAAAATCTTTGAAATTGTTGCATGTTGCATTTATATTTCCGTTCAGTATATGTTTGTACTGTCAAACCATAGAAACCAGATGTGTTGCTTTCATCATGTTGACAGTAAACTGATTCTGGTAGAGGTCTAATTCCTCTCTGCAAACCTCTCTGATGAAATTCACTAGATATGAAACACACACACACACACAGATAAAGATGATGACCAGTAGGTGGTGATAATTGCTCATTTGTATTCTGATTAAATGTATTTTTTATTTGCCATGTTTAGGTATTAAACATACAATTAGAAAAATAGACCAAACAATTTCATACACAAGATAGACTTCTACCAGAGAGGAACGTTAGGGGGAATAAACACTTTTCTACAGTAAATGTATGATTTTATAGACTACTGTGGAAATACTATAGTTGTTACAGCAGCATATGGGAGCACAGAGACGCTAGGGCAGGACTAGGCAACCCTCGTTTTGGAGGGCTGCAGGCACTTCATGTTTTTGATTTAACCGACCTGGAAGAGAACCAGGTGTATTGAATTTAGGCTCACTGAACTGATAAATTAGCTCAGTTGGTCAGGCGAGGGACAAAGTCCAGTTTAGTCCAGTTCTAGTTGGGACAAAATGCAGGAGTACAGTACCTGCGGCTCTCCAGGAACGGGGTTGGTTGCCTACCCCTATCCTAGGGCATGGGATATTCAAATCGTACCCTACCAGGTTCCGATGCTGATGATTTGCTGTTCTACCTGATATAATTAATTGCACCCACCTGGTGGCCCAGGTTTAAATCAGTTCCTGATTAGAGGGGGAGAATGAAAAAAAGCAGGTCTAGAGATGATTTTGAGGGTTAAGGGGAGTCCAACACGAACTAAATAGCAGGTCTAGAGATGATTTTGAGGGTTAAGGGGAGTCCAACACGAACTAAATAGCAGGTCTAGAGATGATTTTGAGGGTGCTAGGGGAGTCCAACACAAATTAAAGGATAGAAACAAGCGCAACAGGTTGCAGATATATGGACTTATTATTATTTATTTTTTACAAATGTAGGTCAGATGAGCAATGATAAATGTCTTAGAGAGCATTCAATTGGAATATATTTAATAGGTAAAACCAGAATCAGTTGCCAGGGATGGATATACGGTAGGCCAGCCAGATCTTAGTAAGACTGCTGAAACAGACTTCCAATGGTCCCAGATGTTAACATTTTATAACATTAATATAGCTTATATGTGCAGTATATCTTATTATTCAGTGTTGCAGTGTGTCACAGATGAGTGGGATATGTGTTTTGATGTTTGAGGAATATGTGTGAAGTTTGAGTTAGATGCCATGCATGGAAATGTAATTATTTTGTTTGTCGTAAAAGTCAGTTTAACTCCACACTCATTCTGAGCTGAGCAGTGTTTTTTTTCCATTTTCACATTCACAGAAATAACATCAAACCACTTAGCTTTGTTAATCAATGGGCGACTAGGTTTGAATCAGTTTGGTCCACTAGGACATCGTGGTAGGGGTTGTGTGTTGGTAGCAGGGAGTGACATAGCTAGTGCTTAAGTCGTGTGAAGTGGAAGATAACCCTGGTTTAAACAAAGACAATTAAAAAATAGACATCTCCGGTCCATCCTGTGTTCTGTATTTCTGTTCCTCTAGGTTTCTACAATGATTGGTTCCCACGATCTCTCCATGTTCTGCTGTTGTTTCTTCTGTTGCTGCGTCGTTGGCCACACAATTTTTCTGGTACACAGAGACATAGAGAGGGATGGGCTGTGTGTGTGTGTGCACTGAGAAAAGGGGTGAGGTTGATATGTGTAACCAGGAATGGTTCTTTACTGCTTTGATGGTTGTTGAAGAGCCATCCTGTTCTTCCCCTCTCTACAATCTTTACCACTTATGCAATGAAATGCTACATTGTTAAAATGTTCCTGTACAGTACACTACCGGCTACTGGTTGCAGTGAAATTATAGTAAACAACAAGTGTATTTTTTACAGTTGAATTACGTTGTTATTGCTCTAAAAGGACAGTAATCTGCTGAATGCTGGTTACTTGGGACTATACCTCACTTGGGATTTGAACTCAAAACATATTTGGTTGCTAATGGCCTGAAAGCTACCAGGTCTGTGCAATGCATGACAGAGATTGGCCACTGATGCATAGAATGGATTTCTGCACTTTGCTAAAAGGTACAGCAAAAATTAAGAAAATATTAAATAACTTGTAAGTGTTATTTGCTGTAAAATGACAAGTTATTGTAATTTACAGGATAAGTAATATAGTAAAATATTGTAAAATAATGTACCTCTAATGGAATCTTTTGATTGCCAGCAAACTGAAATGTTCTTGCTATGCCACCAAAGCAGTGACATAGATAGGCCACAGATTTAATGACAAGAAAACATTTCTGCACTTTGCTAAAAGTTGGCCAAAATCAAGTCAATAATTGTCAGATCGTTGACAAAAAAAAAGACAAATAAATCAATTTTAATCCCACTTTGTAACACAACAAAATGTAAAAACAAGTCAAGAGGGGTGAATGCTTTCTGAACACATTGTATATCCACACACTCTCAAAAATAAGGCTTCAGTTAATGTTGTTCCCTGGGGTATAAAAAGGTCAAAGGTACAGTACACATTTGGTACTGTACCTTCACATATGGTACTGTGCCTTGGGAGGTACACATAGGAATTCACATGGTACTGTACCTTGGGAGGTACACATAGGAATTCACATGGTACTGTACCTTGGGAGGTACACATAGGAATTCACATGGTACTGTACCTTGGAAGGTACACATAGGTGCTCACTTTTAGCAGGGAATTCAGTCACTGGTAACCAAGTTCAAATCCCAATAGATATTTTTTCCCAAGTGTGCTCAGAATATATAATTTTACAAGAATATACAGGTAGCCTAGTGGTTAGAGCATTTGGCTGGTAACCACGAGGTTGATAGATCAAATCTCTGAGTTGACAAGGTACAAATATGTTGTTCTGCCCTTGAACAAGGCAGTTAACCCACTGTTCCTAGGCTGACATTGTAAATAAGCATTTGTTCTGAACTGACTTGCCTAGTTAAATAAAGTTTTTTTTTTTAAATGACAGTAACTTCATTGCTACTGATTTGCACTAAAAATACATTAAATATATTTAAAACAATATGAAATGAACAGCATAATGTCATTTTACAACAATAACCCCATAATTCAACTATACAAATACAGTTCAGCTGTAAAAATACCATATAAGTTGTTAATGAATATTTACTGCAACTCAGTAACTGGTAACACATTACAGTGTGTGCCATAAGCGCATCTGAAGTATCCTATAAGTATAACTGTAGAACCTGTAATTGGTTCTACCTGGAACCAGAAGGTTTTTCATGAGAGGGTTCTGCGTAGAACCCAAAAAGGTTCCGCCCTACAGGGACGAAACCAAGAACCCACGTGGGGTATACAGCAGCATACTGTCCCTTACAGCATTAATACTTTAATAATAAAATACAGCAACATTGTGTATATTAAAACTTGTTAGGCTTCGGAAGTTTTGAGAGTCTGGCATGCCCAAAGTAAACTGCCTGTTACTCAATCCCAGAAGCTAGGATATTCATATAATTGGTAGTATTGGATAGAAAACACTCTGACTTTTCTAAAACTGTTAGAATAATGTCTGTGAGTATAACAGAACTGATTTGGCAGGAGAAAACCCGAGGAAAATCCATCCAGAAAATGTGATTTTGTGATGTCACACTTTTTCTATTGACATGCTATTCAATTCAGATTGCAGTTCCTATGGCTTCCACTAGATGTCAACAGTCTTTAGACAAGGTTTCAGTCTTGATTTTTGAAAAACCAAAGAGTAAGAGCTGTTTTTCACAGTGGATCAAACGGTGACCTGTACTGATTTGCGGCGTGACAGAGAGCGCACTTCGGTTTTTACTTTTCTATTGAGCAGGTTATTTTCCGTCTGAAATATTATAGTTTATATACATAATAGGGTACCTAAGGATTGATTAGAAACGTTGTTTTGAGTTGTTTGGGCAAAGTTTATAGGTAACTTTTTAAAGTTTTCTGTGTCTTGTATATTGAACGAACGGTGGATTACTGAACAAAACGAGCTTTTGGGATATAAAAAGGGGCTTCATCGAACAAAATGACAATTTATTGTGTAGCTGGGACCCTTTGGATTGCCATCAGAGGAAGATCTTCAAGGGTAAGCAATTTATTTTATCGCTATTTTTGAGTTTTGTGACACCCCGTGCTGGTTAAGTTATTATGCTAATAAATATGTATGTGGGGCACTGTCCTCAGACAATCAAATGCTATGTTTTCGCCGTAAAGCCTTTTTGAAATATGACAATGCTTAGAGTTGACCAAGATTCTAAGCTTTTGAATGGTGTGCAACACTTGTATTTTCATGAATGTTTAATATTACTATTTTTGTAATTTGAATTTGGCGCTCTGCATTTTACCGGATGTTGTCGCAGGTGGGGCGCTAGCATCCCACTAATCCCTAACTAGTCCCTAACTGTATGTTCACTGTAACCAGTTAGCAGGAAACTTTTAACAGTGTAATGAAGAACCCTCTTGTTCCTGGTAGAACCGTCCTCAATTCAACAAATGGTTACAGAAATAGTTATTCAAAGAACCGCTATAAAAAGGTTATTCACAGCCCAAGAAAGGCTTCCCCCTACAGGGACAAAACATAAAACTAGCAACCTTTTTGGTGTGCATTGAAACTCACCCGGGATGTTAGTGTGAGTTCTGGTGTGTCCTCCGGATTTAAATTCCATGGCCGCATTCTCCTGAGGGCATAACAGCACAAAACGAAACCTTTATCAACCCAACGTCCAGAAATACGATCGCCCACGTCAAATTTTCAAACTGCCAAATAAACAGGAATAAAGCCATATTTACTATACATAGCCAGGGGGTAAATTACAAAGCAACTTTACACGGGCACTTAAAACATTAAGATTGATGTTTCATGTATGTGTCTGACCTGTAGGTTAGAGCTAGGACCGCGAGGAGACCCATTCCAGCAGCACCAGCCACAGCCCCCAGCAACACAGACAGGTCACCTGAAGGCACATGAAGTGAAACATAAAGTGAAACATAAACCATTACCTGGGCATCTCTGTCTCCAGTACGTGTCCTTGCTTAGGTATCCCACTTGTCCCTGTCTTTCTTACCTGTCCCTAGCTTCCTCTGACTTGTAAAGGTGTGTCCTACATGTTCATAGCCTCCTCCTGCTTGGGAAAGGTGTGTCTTACCTGTCCCTAGCCTCCTCCTACCGATGGAGGTGTGTCTTCCTGTCCCTAGTGTCATGACGTGGCCCTTTCTGGGTATAGATAGTGGCATCTCTCTCTCTCTCTCCTACACCCAGGTTCTGTTATCTCAGGTTGTAAATTCCTGGTGGAGACTCTCTCCCCCTGGCCATGCAGAAAGAGACACATAGAGAGCAAAGGATTTCACATGGCAAACTCCTAAATCCCCAAAATGGGAATTTGAAACAAAATGCCCACTTGTGAGGAGGTGGGAATGGTCCGTGGACACTTAAGGGACGAGTATGACGAGTGTGTTTCATTTGGTGACCTCAGAGAGGACAGGATACACGCATAATCATATCTATGAATGTGTACATTTCTCAAGGATGGGGTTTGCATCATTCTTGTATAAAATGAGAGTAAAGATGAAACTATTTGTGAAATTATGTAATGTGATGTTAAACCATTAATGCGAGAGAACTGTAGTCCCTTTAACGTTTAACTAAGTCATTTGCCACCCCCATGAGCACAGACATGATCTGGCATCATAGAACCGCCTTTTCTACTGTTAAGAATAAAACCCCCTCCTGAGAATATCCTCTTCAGACCACAAAAACCTCAGTGGAAGCTAAGGTTGCAATGGTTGTTGAATTCCTAACCATACCACGTGGAGCATTGGCTACACAGCGGGAAATGGTTCAACTCTGACTATCGATCCCTACAGAATAAGAGCAAATCTTAGATACTAATTACTAGTCTGCAGCTAGAAATTAAGTAAACCTGGGATTACGAATACCGACAACCGCCAAAACATATATTCTAAGTATCCATCCTAACCACGAAAGACTTTGACCTTCAGGGCAGTAGATGGACAATTCCAACAGAAATCACAACAACACACTGGGCGTAAATATATACTGATTACAATTTTTATTTAACCATGCAAGTCAGTTAAGAATAAATTCTTACTTTCAATGATGGCCTAGGAACAGTTTGTTAACTGCCTTGTTCAGAGACAGATTTTTAGCTTGTCAGATCAGGTATTTGACCTTGCAACCTTCAAGTTACAAGTCCAACACTCTAACACTCTAACCACTAGGCTACCTGCCACCCCAGGGGGGTTTATTCCCGAATGAGTGTGTGTTCATGTGCAAATGATCCCTTTGGTCTTTCCCGCCTATTCTCAGTCCACACCCACTTCCCTTTGTCCACCAAGCCGTCATATCGGCTTAGCCCACTAGGGAATCTCCCCTATCACCACCTTGTTACCAGATCTACTGTTGTTTGTTTATGCATATCTTTGATTATTTAGTTAGTTACAGAGAATTGATTTGATAAAATAACAGACTTCACTTTTAATGATGCCAAAGACACAACATATTATGATGCCCTGTGTGAGGAATCTAAGATAGAATTGGACTTTGCTGTTGAATTATATATATATATCAATTGTGCAAACAGAGTTGTACAAACAGACTGCATTTTGTGTTTCCATTTGAACAAGCTATTTGGAAGCACCTCCGGTCGTGTGTCAATAGCATCAGAGCAATGAGTTGTAAATTCCATATTTAGTCCCTTAGGCCAAACGGTACTATTTCTGTTGGTGGTGAATATTAATTTCTAGAGCAAGGGCATAGAGCCAGTAATGTTAGAAATTAGAGAGATATGTTCGGTGACCGAGCCAAAGTATTATCTGTCTACCGAGCTTAGCCAGTGCTGGTAGGCATCTGTGTCTGTATTTATGTACCGTGTCGCTCCGGTATTATAATGCTAGCAAATAGTATGCCGAATGGGTTAATGTGAGACGTTACAAGTAAACCCCCCTTTCCATGGTGGAGGGGAGATTCTGTACAAAATAGGATTAGCTTGCACGAGATGCTAAGCTAACAAGGGGAAACAGCATTTATCTTTTTCCTGGGTCACATTGAAATTCCTCTGCCTTGTGCGACAGAAGTCCTGCCTTTTGTACTTCCAGGTTTTCAGCTTTCTGCAATCAGTGACCCCCCTGGTGTTGAATAATCGCCAGTACATTTCTTGAAAAATAATTAGGTGACACCCAAACTGGATCACGCTCAACAAGTGAGTACTTAGGATATCCAGCCAATCAATTGATTGGATATCAATGTCTCATTCAATTTAACTAACAAGTGAAATTGCCAGATTTACCTTTCAGGTGGAACTTTTAAATAATATCCAAATTAATTGGTTTTCTACAATGTTAAAATGTATACTTCTCACATTAACGTAGATGAAGCAACGCTCTCAGGTTAATTTAAAGTTTAATTCCCAAATGGCTATACAGGTTTGATTTATCATTCATATGGATCAAAGAGTAAAATCTGCTTTTGCAAAGCACATTCAGTAACCCCAGTACTGACGAAAGTCCCGCCTCCAGCGGGAATCCCATGTGGTTTTGGCCTTAGGGAGAGGTGAATGTAACCTAACTTTTAAACTACTGTTTACACCTTTTACGATAATCCAGACAATCCCAAGTGCTTGGATGTCATCGTCTCATGAATTAAATTGTCGAACATACCTTTCTAGGTTATTCCAATTAAATGAGACATGCAAAAGTAACCTAGATGAACCAACTTCCCAGGTTAAGTAAAATGTAATTCCCAGATAGCCTATCCAGTTATGATTAATCATTGTCATTGATTAATTAATTCAATTTGCTTTTGCAAATTCATTATAACATCCAACTGAGTTGTAGAAGAGTAACAAGGGAAATACATAACCTAATAGTACAGGTAGATAGCAATAAAAACTATACTACAGAGATACAAAAGAAAGTTAGAGGAAAAACAAAAAGAACTTGAGAAACTTATTCAAGAACTATCTAATGTAATCTATTACAAAAATGAAGCAAACTGGATGAAATATGGAAAAAATGCCCCAAATTCTTCCTGAATCTTCAACGCAGGAACGCTAACAAAAAGAATGAGCAGAAACTCGTTACTGAAGACGGAGTCATCTATGGTTCTCCAAATTATATTTTAAAAGGAAGCTAAATATTTTAGGCAAATGTTCTCTTTTCCGTCCCATCCTCTCCCACTGAATGAAGATTACGATAAGGAATTCTAATTTTAAAAAATTAACAAATGTACAAAGGTTAAGTGTGAAGGACAAATTACAGAGGAATAACTTTTTGAGGCTATTAAATCCTGTCAGTCTGGAAAAACCCCAGGGCTTGATGGCATACCGGTAGAGGTACAGTTGAAGTGGGAAGTTTACATACACCTTAACCAAATACACTTAAACTCAGTTTTTCACAATTCCTGACATTTAATCCTAGTAACAATGCCCTGTCTTAGGTCAGTTAGGATCACCACTTCATTTTAAGAATGTGAAATGTCAGAATAATAGTAAAGAGAATGATTTATTTCAGCTTTTATTTCTTTCATCACATTCCCAGTGGGTCAGAAGTTTACATACACTCAATTAGTATTTGGTAGCATTGCCTTTAAATTGTTTAACTTGGGTCAAACATTTCGGGTAGCCTTCCACAAGCTTCCCACAATAAGTTGGGTGAACTTTGAAAATTTTCCAAGCTGTTTAAAGGAACCGTCAACTCAGTGTATGTAAAGTTCTGACCCACTGGAATTGTGATACAGTGAATTATAAGTGAAATAATCTGTCTGTAAACAATTGTTGGAAAAATTACTTGTGTCATGCACAAAGTAGAAGTCCTAACCGACTTGCCAAATCTATAGTTTGTTAACAAGAAATTTGTGGAGTGCTTGAAAAACGAGTTTTAATGACTCCAACCTAAGTGTATGTAAACTTCCAACTTCAACTGTATATCAAGCCTATTTTGATATACTAAAAGCTCCATTGTTAGATTGTTTTAACTACTCCTATAGAAATGGTAGTCTGTCAGGTACTCAACAGGAAGGTCTGATTTCTCTATTATTCAAACAAGACCCAGATGGCAAATATAAAGACCCAGTCTATCTAAATAACTGGAGGCCCCTTACACTTCAATGTTGTGATGCAAAAATACTAGCAAAGTGCAAAGCACTCAGAATTAAAAGGGTTTTACCAGGTATTGTTCATCCTGATCAGACAGGTTTTTTACATGGACGATACATTGGAGATAATATACGACATCTACTAGAAATAATAGAACATCATGAAACATCTAAGAAGCCAGGAATGGTATTCATAGCGGATTTTGAAAAGGCATTTGATAAAGTTAGACTACATTTCGGTGATTCTCTTATAAAATGGGTAAATACAATGTATAGCAACCCCAGGTGTAAAATAGTAAATTATGGCTACTTCTCAGAGAGTTTTGAATTGTCAAGAGGAGTTAAAAATTGAAATGCCCATTGAAATGCCCATTGAAATGCATTGAAACCTTTTGCAATTATGTTAACACAGCTGAAAACTGTTGGTCTGATTTAAAATCCGATCCAATAACAACATTAGAGGATTAGAAATCCAAGGCTTAAAAACAAAGGTATCCATGTATGCCGATGACTCAAGTTTTATATTAAGTCCGCAAGCTAGATCCCTGCAATGTCTCATTGAAGATCTAGATAACTTTTCTGGACAAACCTAATCATGATAAGTATACAATATTACATATAGGATCTTTAAAAAATAATACTTTTACATTACCTTGCAGATTATCTATACAATGGGCTGAAGGGGAAGTAGACATACTTGGTATTCATATCACAAAATATATATATGAGACTCTCCACAATGAATTTCAATAGAAAACTTAGACAAGATCCTGTAACCATGGAGAGGTAAATACCTGTCTATTTATGGAAAAATTACCCTGATTAACTCCTTAGTCATATCTCAGTTTACTCACTTACTTATGGCACTGCCTACTCCTGATGATTCGTTTTTCAAATCATATGAGCAAAACATATTTCGCTTTATCTGGGACACTAAAACAGACAAAATAAAGTGTGCCTATCTATATAATGAATGTGAATTGGGTTGGTTGAGATTATTAAAAATAAAAGCACTAAACCTCTCTCTGAAAGCTTCACTTTTTCCACAAGTTTTACTTGAACCCTAAATGGTTCTCTAGATTACTAAGAAAAGCACATTCATTGTTTAAAAATTGCCTTTTTGCCTTGCCATGTCTCATTTTCGATTCATTGAAAATGATACTTTTTTCAAAGTATCTCTCTTTTTCAAACAAAGCATTGCAGAGCTGTCTACAATTTCAATTTCATCCCCCTGAAAAGATAGAACAAATATTACAACAAATATTATGGCTGAACTCAAATGTGATTAAATACCTGTATTTATGGGAAATATGTTTGAAAACTGTATTTTGTTTTTATTAAATTATATTGTAAATTGCAATGGTAGAGTTATGCCTTTCATGGAGTTATCAGAATTATATGGGAAGGTCTGATCAATCCAAGAGTACAACCAATTGATTACAGCATTATCCCAAAAATGGAGGAGGCAGGTGGCAGCGGAAGGAGGTAGGGAACTGGTCTGTCTGCCCAATTTATAGCATCAAAACTGGCAGAGGAATAAAAACAGCAGAAATAGGAAAGTATACCAGTTTCATTTGAGGAACAGGATGTTGACAGCTGTGCCATACAGATTGTAAAATAGTTGGGAAGAGATTTTTGATGTAGCGATTCCATGGTACAGGGTGTATGAGTTGATATATAAAACAACGCAAGTTTCAAGACTTCGTGCTTTTCAGCTAAAATTATTATATAGAATTCTTGCCACCAACAAAATGTTGAATATTTGGGGCATAAAATCATCGAAGCTCTGCAGATTTTGTTGTGAGGATACAGAATAAAAATACCATTTATTTTGGTAGTTGAAAGATATATGGTGCGTAGAAATCCGAAGAGGGTGGCCAGCAGAGATAGGTAAGAGGGGCTGAGGGAAGCTGATGGTTTGGATGTGGAATTGGAGATAAGTGGGAGTGGAGTTGCTGGGCGGGGGAGAGAATGATGGTCAAAGATAAAAGTAAAAAATAAAGTCAAAATAAAACATAATAAAAAATATGTTTGAATGACACTGAGGGGCTGTCACATCCTGGCCATAGATAGCCCTCTGGCTTCTCTATGGTGTTTTGGTCAGGACGTGACCAGGGTATTTTTTTTTCTATGTTATTATTTCTATGTCTAGTTTTGGATGGTTCCCAATTAAAGGCAGCTGATTGTCGTTGTCTCTAATTGGGGACCATACTTAGTTTGTTCATTCCCCCACATGGTTTGTGGGTTATTGGTTGTTGTTAGTGCTTGTGTGCAACAGTCTTGTTACAATCTGTACATACTTTGTTGTTTTTGGGTCCAGTTCATTAAAATATGTGGAACCCTACACTCGCTGCGCCTTGGTCCACTCCTTCCAAAGATCATGACAGGGGCAGTGTTTTTACAGCTAATGCCAGTTTGCCTGAGGCTGATGCCGTGCAGGTGTTTGTACACATGCATATACACTCTCATTCAAATAAACGCATGCAAGTAAACACACATACTGTAAATGTAATAGTCCCAGACATGCACACAAACATATACAGTTGGCATTGCTGTTATAATTTTACTTGCCCTTGATGTCCTTTGTTTTTTAGATAAACTTGTTTGTTTTTTTATAAAACAAATTTGCATTGTTGTTTACTTCTGTCTTTTACTTTTTTCTCCTTTCTTCATTCTCTTGGTTGTTGACCATCTATGCTTTGTACTCACCATCCCAGTCTGCACCATGGACTGTCTCATTGTCTGCTTCTTCCACCCCATCAATGAAGAGGACACCTGGAACAAAGATAATCACTATTAGGGCTGGGAAGAGGGTTAGTCAGAGAGTTAAATATTTTGGGATGGGGAGAGGGTTAGTCAGAGAGTTAATTATTTTGGGATGGGGAGAGGGTTAGTCAGAAAAAGTTAAATGTTGTGGGAAGGGGAAGAGGGTTAGTCAGAGATGTGGGAGAGGGTTAGTAAAAATCATCAACGTAATTGCATCTCTATGTAGAAACTCTGTGCGCAATTAAATTGACAGGAAATTTTACATAAGTATTCCCACCCCCTGTAGAAGCACCTTTGGCAGCGATTACAGCGGTGAGTCTTACTGAGGAAGTCTCTTTCCACACCTCGATTGTGCAACATTTACCTATTATTCTTTTCAAAACTATTTAACTCTTTAAGCTCTGTCAAATTGGTTGTTGATCCTTTCCAGACAACCTTCTTCAGGTCTTGCCATAGATTTTCAAGTAACTCTGCCACTCAGGAACATTCACTGTCTTCTTGGTAAGCCCACTCAAGTGTAGATTTGGTCTTGTGTTTAAGGTTATTGTCCTTCTGAAAGGTGAATTCATTTCCCATTGTCTGGTGTAAAGCAGACTGAAACAATTGTTTCTCTAGGATTTTGCCTGTGCTTAGATCCATTCTGTTTCTTATTTTTATCCTGAAGTTAATTACTTGCCCACATGTTTTTCAATAATAGTTTAGTGTCTTGTTTTAAACTATTGGCCTCTAGGTGAAATCCTTGAGCGGTTTCCTTCCTCTCCGGCAACTGAGTTAGGAAGGACACCTGTATCACTGTAGTGCCTCTGTGATTTGATACACCATCCAAAGTGTAATTAATAACTTCACCATTATTCATAGGATATTCAATAGGTATCCTTCTTTGCAAGGAATTGGGAAAACCTCCTGATGTATTTGGTTGAATCTGTGTTTTAAATTCATTGCTGGACTAAGGGGCCTCAGATGATTGTATTACACAGCAAAAACACGTTTTAATCTACATAGGGTGGGCGTGACCATTGAAACCCCATGAATGGTGTTGACACCGGAACTCATTGATCAAACACCACAAAATGTAATTTAAAGTTAACCCTTTCACCTGTCAGTGCTGTCTGACAAACAGTAACTTCTATCTCGGACGACCCATTCCCACCCTACACTGAGCTAGCAACACTTCCACTTTTAATCAATCAAACTGTATTCATACAGCACAATTCTTACATTTTTCTTACAATTATTAAATTTTAAAATATAATAATAAAAGGTAGAAAGATAAAGACAAAACATGTTTCCACACAAATATACCATTATGATAGACAAGAATGACATGTAAATAGAAAAACAAAAGTCCAATAACAGTGGACATGAGAGAGTAATGCAGCAGTATAGTAAATAAGAGGTGATAAAATAAAGAAGAAATGTAGAATGGGATTATAAAAATAAAGTAGATAATATGGTTAAGACAACTGTAACCTTTTTATGGGATCAAACGCGGCTAAGACAAGTAAACCATGTTAAGGTATCAAAGGCAGCTAAGAAACCTAAACCATGTTAAGTGATCAAATGTGGCCAAGACAAGTAAACCGTGTTAATGGATCAAAGGCAGCTAAGAAACCTAATCCATGTAAATAGAATAAACGAGGCTAAGACAAGTAAACCGTGTTAAAGTATCAAACATGGCTAAGACAACTGAATCGTTAAGGGACCAAACACGGTTGTATAATAGTTAACACAATCTAACATTGACTTTGGGTACTGTACTATGTCTCATATAATTTTATACTACATTTATTTTGAAATTTTGCTCTTGTACTCTTCACCATCTATGCTTTGTACTCACCATCCGAGTCTGCACCATGGACTGTCTCATTGTCTGCCTCTTCCACCCCATCATTGAAGAAGACACCTGGAACAAAGATAATCACTATTAGGACTGGGAAGAGGGTTAGTCAGAGAGAGTTAATTATTTTGAGATGTGGGAGAGGGTTAGTCAAAATCATTAACGGAATTGCATCTCTATGTAGAAACTCTGTGCACAATTCAATTGACAGGAAGTTGTACATAAGTATTTCCACCCCCTGTTGAAGCACCTTTGGCAGCAATTACAGCGGTGAGTCTTACAGAGGAAGTCTAATTCCACACCTCGATTGTGCAACATTTATCTATTATTCTTTTCAAAACTATTTCACTTTAAGCTCTGTCAAATTGGTTGTTGATCCTTGCCAGACAACCTTCTTCAGGTCTTGCCATAGATTTTCAAGTTACTCTGCCACTCAGGAACATTCACTGTCTTCTTGGTAAGCCCACTCAAGTGTAGATTTGGTCAGGTGTTTCTCTAGGATTTGCCTGTGCTTTGTTCCATTCTTTTTCTTATTTTAATCCTGAAGTTAATTGCTTTGTCACATGTTTTGCAATAATAGTTTTGTGTCTTGTTTGAAACTATTTGTCTCATGGTGAAATCCTTGAGCGGTTTCCTTCCTCTCTGGCAACTGAGTTAGAAAGGACACCTGTATCACTGTAGTGCCTCTGTGATTTGATACACCATCCAAAGTTGAATTAATAACTTCACCATTCTTAAAAGGATATTGCATTTTTATTTTTACCCATCTACCAATACGTACCCTTCTTTCCAAGGATTTGGGAAAACCTCCTGGTGTATCTGGTAGAATCTGTGTTCAAATTTCACTGCTGGACTCAGGGACCTCAGATAATTGTATTTGACAGCAAAAACACGTTTTAATCTCCATAGGGTGGGCGTGACCATTGACACCCCTAGAATGGTGTTGACCCTGGAACCCATTGATCCAACACCCCAAAAAATGAAAATGTAATTCAAAGTTAACCCTTTCACCTGTCAGTGCTGTCTGACACACAGTAACTTCTATCTCAGACGATCCATTCCCACCCTACACTGAGCTAACTGGATGTATACAGCACATTACTTACAATTTGTTTATCAAACAATAAATGATAGAAAGATAAAGACACTATGTTTCTACACAAATATAAAATTCTGTAATGCATCTGTGTGTAGCTGATGTAGAAGAGTCAGGTGCAGGACAGCAGGTATGAATAATAACAGCAATTTACTCAAATATAATAACAATACACATCAAATATATCCAAGCCCACAATAACTGACCGCAATACAATAAACAATCACTCACAAACAACCATGGGGGAACAGAGGGTTACATAATGAACAAGTCATTGGGGGATTGAAACCAGGTGTGTAAAACAAGGACGAAACCAATGGAAAATGAAAAGTGGATCGGCAATGGCTAGAAAACCGTTGATGTCGACCGCCGAACGCCGCCAGAACAAGGAGAGGGACCGACTTTGTTGTGACAGTACCCCCCCTTGACGCGCGGCTCCAGCTGCGTGCCGACACCGGCCTCGGGCACGACCCGGAGAACGAGGCGCAGGGCAATCCGGATTGAGACGGTGGAACTCCCCCAGCAACGGAGGGGTACGCTCCTCCGGACCGTACCCCTCCCACTCCACGAGGTACTGAAGGCCCCTCCTCCGACGCTTCGAGTCCAGGATGGCTCGAACAGCTTACGCCGGGGCCCCCTCGATGTCCAGAGGGGGCGGAGGAACCTCCTGCACCTCAGACTCCTGGAGTGGACCAGCCACCACCGGCCTGAAGAGACACATGGAACGAGGGATTAATACGGTAATCTGGGGGAAGCTGTAACCAGTAGCAAATCTCGTTCAGTCTCCTCAGGACTTTGAATGGCCCCACAAACCGCAGACCCAGCTTCCGGCAGGGCAGGCGGAGGGGCAGGGGCATCACTGCGGTGGCGGTCGGCGCTCACCTTCTGCCACCTCACGGCCCGTTGCTCCTCCGAGCGCTTAAACCATTCGTCCACCGCAGGAGCCTCGATCTTGACTCTGATGCCAAGGTGCCAGAACCGGCTGATACCCCAGTATGCACTGGAAGGGAGAGAGGCTAGTGGAGGAGTGGCGGAGTAAGTTTTGGGCCATCTCTGCCCATGGGATGAATGCTGCCCACTCTCCCGGCCGGTCCTGGCAATATGACCGCAGAAACCTACCCACATCCTGGTTTACTCTCTGCCCGTTACTCTCTGGGTGAAAACCTGAGGTGAGGCTGACCGAGACCCCCAGACATTCCATAAACGCCCTCCAGACCTTGGACGTGAACTGGGGACCCCGATCAGAGACTATGTCCTCATGCACCCCGTAGTGCCGGAAGACGTGTATGAACAGGGCTTCCGCAGTCTGTAGGGCCGTAGGGGGACCGGGCAAATGGAGGAGACGGCAGGAAAACCGATGCACAACGACCAGGATCGTGGTGTTGCCCTGTGAGGGAGGAAGATCAGTCAGGAAGTCCACCGACAGGTGCGACCGTGGCCATTGTGGAACGGGTAGGGGTTGTAACTTCCCTCTGGGCAGGAGTCTAGGAGCCTTGCACTGGGCGCACAACGAGCAGGAGGAAACATAACCCCTCACGTCCTTGGCCAAGGTGGACCACCAGTACCTCCCACTAAGACAGCGCACTGTCCGACCAATGCCAGGATGACCAGAGGAGGGTGACGTGTGGGCCCAATAGATCAACTGGTCGCGGACAGCAGACGGAACGTACAGACGCACAGCTGAACACTAGAGGGAGTGGGCTCTGCACGTAACGCCCACTCGATGTCCGTGTCCAGCTCCCACACTACCGGTGCCACCAGGCAAGAGCCCGGGAGTATGGGAGTGCGATCCATGGACCGCTCCTCTATGTCATACATCTGGGACAGTGCGTCTGCCTTAGCTTTCTGGGAACCTGGTCGGTAGGACAGGGTGAAAACAAAACGGGTAAAGAACATGGCCCACCTTGCCTGGCGAGGGTTCAGTCTCCTCGCTGCCCGAATGTACACCAGATTGCGGTGTTCAGTCCAGATGAGAAAAGGGTGTTTAGCCCCCTCAAGCCAATGTCTCCACGCCTTCAGAGCCTTGACGACAGCCAACAGCTCCCAGTCCCCCATATCATAGTTTCGCTCCGCCGGGCTGAGCTTCTTCGAAAAGAAGGCACAGGGGCTGAGCTTCGGTGGCGTACCCGAGCGCTGAGAGAGCACGGCACCTATCCCAGCCTCGGACGCGTCCACCTCCACTATGAACGCCAAAGAGGGATTCAGATGAGCCAGCACGGGAGCCGAGGTAAACAGAGCCTTCAGGTGACTAAAAGCCCTGTCCGCCTCAGCCAACCACTGCAGTCGCACCGGTCCCCCCTTCAGCAGTGAGGTATTTGGAGCCGCTACCTGACCAAAGCCCCGGATAAACCTCCGGTAGTAGTTGGCAAACCCATGGAAACCCCTACACTCCTCCCAAAGCACTTTCATGACCACCCCTTGAGAGCCCTCTGTTGCCACGAAATAGTGACAGGCTAACCAGGTTAGGCCCAACATCACGGGAAACGCAGGAGAATCAATAAGGAAGACACTGATTCTCCCCGTGACCCTCCTGCGTAACCATGCCTAGTGGAGCGGTGGCCTCCCTAATCAGCCCCGACCCTAATGGTCGACTATCTAGGGCGTGCACAGGGAAGGGAATATCCACAGGAACAATGGGGATCCCTAAACTATGGGCAAATGAACGATCAATAAAATTCCCAGCTGTTCCTGTGGATATGCCCTTCCCTGTGCACGCCCTAGATAGTCGACCATTAGGGTCAGGGCTGACAAAAGTCCAATAACAGTGGACATGAGAGAGTAATGCAGCAGTATAGTAAATAAGAGGTGATAAAATAAAGAAGAAATGTAGAATGGGATTATAAAAATAAAGTAGATAATATGGTTAAGACAACTGTAACCTTTTTATGGGATCAAACGCGTCTAAGACAAGTAAACCATGTTAAGGTATCAAAGGCAGCTAAGAAACCTAAACCATGTTAAGGGATAAAACGAGGCTAAGACAAGTAAACCATGTTAAAGGATAAAACGAGGCTAATACAACTGAATCGTTAAGGGATTAAAATGGTTGTATAATAGTTAACCCAATCTAACATTGACTGTGGGTACTGTATGTCTCACATAATTTGATGCTCACATTTATTTGTAAGTTTGCTCTGGTACTCTTGGCTATCTATGCTTTGTACTCACCATCCGAGTCTGCACTATGGTCTATCTCATTGCCTGCCTCTTCCACCCCATCATTGAAGAGGACACCTGGAACAAAGATAATCACTATTAGGACTGGGATGAGGGTTAGTCAGAGAGAGTTAATTATTTTGGGATGGGGAAGCGTGTTAGTTGTAATGAAGAAAACCACCATCATATCTGAAATGAGGTAACTTAACTTAACTGGTGTCAAATCATCAACAGAATTGCATCCCTGTGTGGAAACTCTGTGTACAATTATATTGACAGGAATTTTTACCTGCTTTTACATTGAACTAAAACGTGTTTATCTTGGTGGTATACAAGGGTAGTTTTTTCTCCATTGTTACTTCTGTTTTGTTTGTCCTTTATTTAAAGGGGGAGATCTGTTGTAGGCCTATTTCTATTTTGCACTGTTTATAAAAAGTGTTGGAAAAACTTGTCAATAACCAACTGACTGGCTTTCTTGATGCCTGTAGTATTATCTTCGGTATGCGATCTGGTTTCCGTTCAGGTTTTGAATGTGCCACTGCAACCTTAAAGATCTTCAATGATGTCACCATCGCCTTTTTTTGTACTTGTATTTTCCCCAAACATAACACTTTGTATTCAGGACAAAAAATATTAAATGTCTGCTGTTTTAAAGAATTTTACCCATCTGCCAATAGGTACCCATCTTTGTGAGGCATTGGAAAACCTCCCTGGTCTTTGTGGTTGAATCTATGTTTGAAATTTACTGCTTGACTGCTTGACTGCTTGACTGAGGGACCTTAAATATAATTGGGGTACAGAGATGAGGTCATTATTTAACTAGGCAAGTCAGTTAAGAACAAATTCTGGGTTAACTGCCTTGTTAACTACTAACCTTTCGGTTAGTAGTGCAACGCTCTAACCACTAGGCTACCTGCCTTGCTTGTTTAAGTGTGAAAACAATAAGCAAAGTGTATCAAAGGAGAGACCAAGCACAGGCTATACCTTGCAGCAGCCAAAACAGGAAGAGGAGTCTCACTGCTCCTCTCATCTGTGTACTGGGTGAAAAAAAACAACACACACACACAAAAATTAAATTTTACTTTAATTTTACTTTAATTGCTTTGGTACTATGTGGTGAATTTTCAAAACTTTTAGTGCAAAACTCCAAACTGGTATCACTTCTACTGCAGGCAGTCTTACATTCAACAGCTTTCATTTTGCCTTGTATGTCCTCACATTTTAGTTTGACATGTTTTGCGCCTTCTCGGGAAAAGCGTCTATCAACCCTTGATACAGTTTGGAAATCAACTTTAGAGGTTTGTCAGACTGCCTTAAAATAGTTTCAATCTTTGAAGCTTCTTGCTTATCCAGTGTTTGCTGCACAGAGTAAATAAACAGGGTTCGTACAGACAGTGGCAAGTCAAATTCAAGGACTTTCAAATACTGTTTCAAGCACTAATATGTATTTTCAAGGACCATCAATTTGTAGTAGTTGGTAGTTAAGCAATTGTTTGTAGTTGCCACCAGATGGCAGTATATCGCCACAACCTCATGAAGAAAAGCAACAGTATTTTCTTATAAAAAAATTATTTCCCCTTTATTTATCCAGGTCGGCTAGTTGAGAACAAGTTCTCATTTACAACTGCGACCTGGCCAAGATAAAGCAAAGCAGTTCGACACATACAACAACACAGAGTTACACATGGAATAAACAAGCGTACAGTCAATAACACAATAGAGAAAAAAAGAAAGTCTATATACAGTGTGTGCAAATGGCGTGGGGAGGTAAGGCAATAAATAGGCCATAGTAGCGAGGTAAATTACAATTTAGCAGATGATGATGTGCAAGTAGAGATACTGGTGTGCAAAAGAGCAGAAAAGTAAATAAAAACAGTATGGGGATGAGGTAGTTAGATTGGGTGGGCTATTTACAGATGGACTGTGTACAGCTGCAGTGATCAGTTAGCTGCTCAGATAACTGGTGTTTAAAGTTAGTGAGGGAGATATAAATCTCCAGCTTCAGCGATTTTTGCAATTTGTTCCAGTCACTGGCAGCAGAGAACTGGAAGGAAAGGTGGCTAAAACAGGTGTTGGCTTTGGGGATGACCAGTGAGATATACCTGCTGGAGCGAGTGCTACGGGTGGGTGTTGTTATCGTGACCAGTGAGCTGAGATAAGGTGGAGCTTTATCTAGCATAGACTTATAGATGACCTGGAGCCAGTGGGTCTGGCGACGGATATGTAGCGAGGGCCAGCCGACTAGAGCATACAGGTCGCAGTGGTGGGTGGTATAAGGGGCTTTGGTAACAAAACGGATGGCACTGTGATAGACTGCATCCAGTTTGCTGAGTAGAGTATTAGAAGCTATTTTGTAGATGACATCGCCGAAGTCGAGGATCAGTAGGATAGTCAGTTTTACTAGGGTAAGTTTGGCGGCGTAAGTGAAGGAGGCTTTGTTGCGAAATAGAAAGACGATTCTAGATTTGATTTTGGATTGGAGATGTTTAATATGAGTCTGGAAGGAGAGTTTACTGTCTAGCCAGACACCTAGATATGTGTAGTCGTCCACATATTCTAGGTCAGAATCGTCCATGGTAGTGATGATAGTCGGGAGGGCGGGTGCAGGTAACGAAAGGTTGAAAAGCATGCATTTGGTTTTACTGGCGTTTAGGAGCAGTTGGAGGCAGTTGGCATTGAAGCTCGTTTGGAGGTTAGTTAGCACAGTGTCCAAACAAGGGCCAGAAGTATACAGAATGGTGTCGTCCGCGTAGAGGTGGATCAGGGAATCAAGAGTGACATCATTGATGTATACAGAGAGAAGAGTCGGCCCGAGAATTGAAACCTGTGGTACCCCCATAGAGACTGCCAGAGGTCCGGACAGCAGGCCCTCCAATTTGACACACTGAACTCTGTCAGCAAAGTAGTTGGTGAACCAGGCCAGGCAGTCGTTTGAGAAACCAAGGCTATTGAGTCTGCCGATAAGAATACAGTGATTGACATAGTCGAAAGCCTTGGCCAGGTCGATGAAGACGGCTGCACAGTACTGTCTTTTATCGATGGCGGTTATGATCTCGTTTAGTACCTTGAGCGTGGCTGAGGTGCACCCGTGACCAGCTCGGAAACCGGATTGCACAGCGGAGAAAGTACGGTAGGATTCGAAATGGTCAGTGATCTGTTAATTAACTTGGCTTTCGAGGACTTTAGAGATGCAGGGCAGGATAGATATAGGTCTATAGCAGTTTGGGTTTAGAGTGTCACCCCCTTTGAAGAGGGGGATGACCGCGGTAGCTTTCCAGTCTTTAAGGGATCTCGGACGATAGTAAAGAGAGGTTGAACAGACTGGTAATAGGGGTTGCAACAATGGCGGCTGATAGTTTTAGAAAGAGAGGGTCCAGATTGTCCAGCCCAGCTGATTTGTACGGGTCTGGGGTTTTGCAGCTCTTTCAGAACATCTGCTATCCTGATTTGGATGAAGGAGAAGCTGGGGCGGTTCGGGCAAGTAACTGCGGCGGGGGGGGTTTGAGGGGGCGGAGCTGTTGGCCGGGGTTGGGGTAGCCAGGAGGAAAGCATGACCAGCCGTAGAAAATGCTTATTGAAAGTTTCGATTATCATGGATTTATCAGTGGTGACTGTGTTACCTAGCCTCAGTGCAGTGGGCAGCTGGGAGGAGCAGCTCTTATGTCCCAAAACGTTTTGGAGTTAGAGCTGCAGGATGCAAATTTCTGTTTGAAAAAGCTAGCCTTTGTTTCCCTGACTGACTGTGTGTATTGGTTCCTGACTTCCCTGAACAGTATTAGAAGCTATTGCAGTCCGCCACAGGATGTTTTTGTGCTGGTCAAGGGCAGAAAGGTCTGGAGTGAACCAAGGGCTGTATCTGTTCTTAGTTCTACATTTTTTGAAAGGGGCATGCTTATTTAAGATGGTGAGGAAATTGCTTTTAAAGAATGACCAGGCATCCTCTACTGACGGGATGAGGTCAATATCCTTCCAGGATACCCGGGCCAAGTCGATTAGAAAGACCTGCTCGCAAAAGTGTTTTAGGGAGTGTTTGACAGTGATGAGGGGTGGTTGTTTGACCGCGGACCCATAGCGGATGCAGGCAATGAGGCAGTGATCGCTGAGATCCTGTGTCACGTCCAGGCCAGAGTTTTAGGCTGGCGTGTTTAGGTTTCGTTTTGGTGAAGGGTTTTTTGAGTTCTAGGTGTTCTATTTCTATGTTGGGGTAATGGTTCCCAATTAGGGGCAGCTGAGTGTCGTTGTCTCTAATTGGGAACCATATATATGTTTGGAGTTTTCAATAGTATGTCGTGGGTTATTGTTTAGACATAGTGTCTGTGTGTTGTAAGTCTATGGTATATGTTACGCGCTTCGTTTTGTTCTGTTTATTGGTTTGCCCAGTTGCGTGAGTATCGTTTATGTTAATAAATATAACATGTATACTGGATGCCTTGGTCTGTCCCTACTGAGGATTGTGACATCCTGATTGAAAACAGCAGAGATGTATTTGGAGGGCAAGTATTCATCACTACCTTACAAGTTCTATTCAATGATATGTGTTTCACTAGATATTTACTACATTTACATGAATGGTAACTTAAGTCAGTACTGATGATGTAATTTGACTAGTGATGAGAGTTTGGGGACATGCCTAATGGTGAACAGATATTTCTTAGTCACATTACTACACAATTCCAGCTTTTATTTGGGGAATCTACTACTAAATAGTTACGAAAAAGCCACTTGCTTCCGACTGGCAGCTTTAGTGTCGTCGGGAGAAGGGCGGGTGTGCTGTGTGAGGAAAACAGTATGTGAACAGCCACCAGAACCCACTTAATAATTTGAAATATCACGGATGCCCCAAGAATGAGGTGATTGCAGGAAAAAAGTCACACAATGTAGAAGTGGCAGCATGCAGCGTTGTTTCTTTCCCCGTTTATGTGGCTCTTCTGGGACGATTCACACATGATTGCATTGTTATACTGAACAAAAATATAAGATGCAAAATGTGAAGTGCTGGTCCCATGTTTCATGAGCTGAAATAAAAGATCCCAGACATTTCCATACCCACAAAAGGCAGGATTGAATTTACATTTTCCCGGCATTTTAGCTACCGGTGTGACGTTTGGCAGTGCCTAATCAGTCAGCTCTGTACCTGCCTGGCTGAGTAGTAGTGTGGGTGGAATGAGTGAGCTCGCCTGGCAACCACAGCGTGAAACACGTGAGGAAACAACTCGGTAGTCCGCCTGGAAATTAATTAGATAAATGTATTAGTCTTGCTAATATTTTTCATAAATATATTTACTTTTCAGAGTGCCAAATTCAAAAACTTTAGGCACCTTGTGCGAACCCTGAAATAAAGTGTTGTATCTGCAAAACTTGCCCTGAGCTCCGTCACAGACTGGTCTTTCTCCGGGGACCGCTTTGGTAAAAACTTATTGACAATCGCCTAACTTATGGGGCGCAACTGGGAAAAAAAAAAAGATGAAGGAAGTTTGAGGTCTTGTCAATCACTTAAACATATTTAATAGTGATCTCTTACCTAGCTTGATTACTGGGCATTTTTGATTACTTTATGTTCAAAATAGAGACTGCTAGAAGGGCCATGGGTCCTATTATATTGTGTAGAAATGCAGGAAATTAGCTTTAGATTACCCCAAAAATGTTTACCCAGACCCACCACCAAGTTATGTCCCCCCCACTTCCAAAACCTGCTACGTGACCAATACAATTTGATTTGTTACATACAGTGCATATTCAATACAGTACAAAGACTCGAGGCTGTAATCGCTACCAAAGGTGCTTCAACAAAGTACTGAGTAAAGGGTCTGAATACTTATATTTCTAAACCTTTTCTTGCTTTGTCATTATGGGGTATTGTGATGTCATTATGGGGTATTGTGTGTAGATTTGTATACCATTATAGAAAAGGCTGTAACGTAACAAAATGTGGAAAAAGTCAAGGGGTCTGATTACTTTCCGAATGCACTGTATATCATAGTTTTAATGTTTCTACTTTACAGACTTCCCATTTTCATTATGTAGTTGTCAAAATCTGTATAAGACAAATCAGTTGACATGTAAAATCTCTAAGTTTACCAAATGTTTAAGAGATCGTTAATTAAGAGCAGTCGGATTATATTACAGCCAAATGTATTTTAAGAGAAGAGAATCAAACTAAAAGTAATGTGAGCGTTGGATGTATTACAATGTGAAACATGTATTTCTAGATGAAACCCTGCTTAAGTTTGGTGATAAAGTGACAAATTATTATGTGTGAAATTGAAAATGTGCTTGGAGTTTTGAAAGCCTTTTAGATTGTCTGCTGTAAGAGTTCTGAAAATGTACCTCATACTCGTGAAAATTGCACCAAAGTGACAAAAAAACTAAGCGTACAGTAGAGTGCAACTAATTCAGTATTAAAGAGTATACCATATAATTATACTAATTCAGTATTAAAGAGTATACCATATAATTATACTAATTCTGAATTAAAGAGTATATCATATAATTATACTAATTCAGTATTAGAGTATACCATACAATTATACTAACTCCGTATTAAAGTATTATGTATACAATAAAAGGGTGCTTAACTATCTAAATATATGAAACAATTCATACATAAGATACACAATATCTATAAGCAATTAAAGTCCAAGTTAATGGTAGAAACCTACCGAGGTGTCCAATACCTCAACATCCTCAAGAAAGGAATATTTCAGTCCAAAATATTTCACCCTCCAATTATAATGGAAAAGAGGTAGATTCTGGTACCCTGGGCTGGTTCTGGTATCCAAGGCCACTTATAAAGTAAATGGGGGCGCAGGTATCTTGGTGGTTAGAGCGTTGGAACAGTAACCGAAAGGTTGCTAGATCGAGTCCCCGAGCTGACAAGGTAGAAATCTGTCGCTCTGCAGTTAACCCACTGTTCCCCTGTAGGACGTTGTTGTAAATAAGAATTTTTTTTTTTTTTTTTTTTTTTTTTTTTTAAATGTTGATACTTCACTGTATGTCTGGTAAGTGGAAGGAGGTGACCAGCACAACCAAACATTAGGACTGATGGGGTCCTTGTGGGAAACTGGGGTGTGGGAAAACAGGGGTGTGCTACATGATTGTATTCAAGTGCTTTTGAAAATGGAACAATTTGTCAAGCAATAAGATTTTAGCTAGCTTGATAAACAGGCTAACACTGCTAATAATAAAGTTAGCTAGCTTTCTTTTACAATATGGTCAAACTAGGTACATTATCCACATTGATATGTTTGTAATTGTCAGAACCTGATTTGTTGTAATCTTTTGGTTGAGAAGGTGAAAGATTGAAACGTCAACTCTGCAACTCAGGAAAAGAATCCAGGAGTTTCGTAACTATAACTTGGAGGGTCGTTCAAGTGAAACTTCAGTCGGAAACGCCAAACTTCCGATAACTCTGACAGAATTTGAACGCCCCAAAAGATAACCTATAAATAAATCGACCTACCTTCAATGAGATATCAGTAAAGGATGCTGTAAAAAACAGGAAAACACCCTTGAGGTCAGAAATCTCTTTTGGGAGGGGGTCCTAGCAAGAGGACAGTGAGTACGTTATACAAGAGCACATGCAAGAACAATACACTAAAAACACAGTTAATCATGTTGTAACAAACATCTTTATTCCGTTCGCTCTAACTACAACACCTACAGACCTGTCCTGATGGTGTCAACATCAGTTCTCTCTAATTCCAAGGATAGGTCTGGAAGTTAACCCACTGGCAGGCAGTTAGGCAGTTAACCCACTGTTCCTAGGCCGTCATTGAAAATAATTTGTTTCCTAACTGACTTGCCTAGTTAAATAAAGGTAAAATAAAAATCCTGACCTATCCTGATGGTGTCAACATCAGTAAGGCCATTCTAATGCCAATATTTCTACGGAGATTGCATGGCTGTGTGCTAATTTTTATACACCTGTCAGTAACGGGTGTGGCTGAAATTGTCGAATCAACTCATTTGAAGGGCTGTCCACATAATTTTGTATATATAGTGTACATTCATACTATACACACATCACAACTGCTGCTACCAGACTCTTGTTACTGGCCACCCCTCACAGCCTGGTTCCTCTCTTGGTTTCTGGCCTTTCTAGGGAGTTTTTCCTAACCACTGTGCTTTTACACCTGCATTGCTTGCTGTTTGGGGTTTTAGGCTGGGTTTCTGTACAGCACTCTGTGACATCAGCTGATGTAAGAAGGGCTTTATAAATACATTTGATTTGATTGCTAAATACTGAACAATTTGAAGGTCCTGAACAGTCATTCTGAAAAGTACTCTTTCTGTCATGATTAACTACCTGGGAGTTTGAAAAGACAGGCTAAGTGTGTGGGGAGCTTAAATTCATGAGCTCGCCTTGACTGACAGCTCTTTGAAATGCCAACTTGGATGCATTGAGCTGTAGTGATGTCATGTTTGACACCAGAGCTATGAGGCATGCGTCAAAATCGCTAAGCAGTATACTTGGAAGCAGTGTTCCGATGCCTGGATCACTTTATCAGAAGCACGTGATCAATAACGTCAAGTTTCATTTCGTCAAACAGCCTGATTGGTTTGGTCGAAGACTTGACAACTGTGTCAGTTTTAAACAACCTTTCCCTCCGTTTTGTTCCATGCTAGTTGAAGACCTGGCCAGCCAGTAACTAGCTAACACCAGACACAAGTGAAAGGGGAAACCTATAAATATCATTGCCATAGATGAATAGTATACACTTCTAAGTATATTTGCTGACACCCTACAGTCAAATTTTGGCACCAGTAGAGGAGCTATCTTGCTATATAAATCACGCCTCTCTGCAAACACGCTTCTCCAATGTTGATTACAAGGCGGTATTTATAGAGTCGATTGACGCTCGCGACTAAAATAATCCCAGTCCAAATCCAGCAGTTTGGATATCTGCTATGCACCCTCTGCTATGCACCCTCTGCTATGCACCCTCTGCTATGCACCCTCTGCTACGAACCCTCTCTTATCCTCTTTGGGCTAGGGGGCAGTGTTCGGAGGCTCAGAGTCTGGCGTGCCCAAAGTAAAATGCCTGGTACTCAGGCCCAGAAACTAGGATATGCACATAATTAGTAGTATTGGATAGAAAACACGCTGAAGTCTCTAAAACTGTTACAATAATGTATGTGAGTATAACAGAACTGATTTGGCAGGCAAAAACCTGAGGAAAATCCATCTGGAAAATCTGTCATGTCACACTGTTCAATTGGCATCCTATTCAAAGCAGGGTATTTTAGCTCCCAGATTGCAGTTCCTATGGCTTCCACTAGATGTCAACAGTCTTTAGAAAAGGTTTCAGGCTTATCTTGAATAACCAAGGAGTAAGAGATGTTATTCCTGGGGTCTAGTGAAGTGTACTGTTATGGATTACACCCGTACCAGTGAGTGCGCTCTTAGCTCTTTTTCTTTTCTATTCAACAGGCTATATTCAGTCTGAAATATTATTTATATTCAAATGAGGGTATCTGAGTATTGATTAGAAACGCTGTTTGACTTGTTTCGGCGAAATTTACCGGTACTTTCGGGATATTGTTTGTCTGCATGGATGAACGCCTTTGAGCAGGTGGATTACTGAACAAAATGCGCCAACCAAATGGAGCTTTATGGATATAAAGATGGACTTTATTGAACAAAAGGACATTTTATTGTGTAGCTGGGATGCTTGGGATTGCCATCAGATGAAGATCTTCAAAGGTAAGCAATTTATTTTATTGCTATTTTTGAGTTTTGTGACACCTCTGCTGGTTATGAAATTATGCTAATTCATTATGTGTACGGGGCGTGTCCTCAGACAATCAAATGTTCTGCTTTCGCCGTCAAGCCTTTTTGAAATCTGACAACGCTGTTAGATTAACAAGATTCTAAGCTTTTGAATGGTGTGAGTATAACAGAACTGATATAGCAGGCGAAAACCAGAGAAAAATCCATCCAAGAATGTCATTTTGTGAGCTTGCTCATTTTCCAATGGGTTGCTATAGGATCTGCTGAAATCCAGCTCCCAGGTTGCAGTACCTATGTCTTCCACTCTGTCAACTGTCTTTTGACAAGGTTTGATACGTTTATCTTGAAACCTAGAGGAGTGGGGGAAGTTTATATCAGTGGAGTGAGGAAGTCATTTCTGTCTGTGACGCGCAGGACCCGGGTGTGCGCCTCGGTTTTCTATCGCCCAGGATATTATCAGTGTGAAATATAATCGTTAATAAACATAATAGTGTACTTAAGGATCGATTAGAAACATTGTTTGATTTGTTTGGACAAAGTTTATAGGTATATTTTTTGTCTTGTATAATGAGGCGAGTGGACGGTGGATTTTCTGAACAGAACACGCCAACCAAACGGAGCTCAATGGATATAAAGAGACTTTTTCTAACAAAAGGAACATTGAATGTCTTGCTTGGACCCTTCGGATTACCATCAGCAAGAGATCTTCAAAGGTAAGCAATTTATTTTATCTCTTTGTGTTTTGTGACACCCGGGCTAGTTTTATTATTATGCTAATGGTGGAAGTACACTGGGCGCTGTCCACAGACAATCAAATGTTATGCTTTTGCCGTAAAGACTTTTTGAAATCTGACAACGCTGTGAGATTGCCAAGAGTCTAAGCTTTTGAAGAGTCTGCAACACTTGTATTTTTATGAATGTTTTATAATACTACATTTGCATTTTAAATTTGGCTCTCTACATTTTTCCGGATGTTGTCAAGGATGGGGCGCTAGCGCCCCACTGCTCCTTAATTATCCCCAAGAGGTTAAGACACTAACAGCTTACAGACGGTAGGCAATTAAGGTCATAGTTATGAAAACTTAGGACACTAAAGAGGCCTTTCTACTGACTCTGGAAAAACACCAAAAGAAAGATACCCAGGGTCCCTGCTCATCTGCGTGAACGTGCATTAGGCCCGCTGCATGGAGGAATGAGGACTGCAGATGTGGCCAGGGCAATAAATTACAATGTCCGTACTGTGAGACGCCTAAGACAGCGCTACAGCTGATTTTCCTCGCAGTGGCAGACTACGTGTAACAACACCTGCACAGGATTGGTACATCCGAACATCACACCTGTGGGACAGGTACAGGATGGCAACAACTGCCAGAGTTACACCAGGAATGCACAATCCCTCCATCAGTGCTTAGACGGCCATAATAGGCTGAGAGAGGCTGGACTGAGGGATTGTAGACTTGTTGTTAAGGCAGGTCCTCAGCAGACATCACCGGCAACAACATCGTCTATAAACCAGACAGGACTGTCAGAACGTGCTCTTCACTGACGAGTCGCGGTTTTGTCTCACCAGGGGTGATGGTCGGATTCACGTTTATCGTCGAAGGAATGAGCGTCACACCGAGGCCTGTACTCTGGAGCAGGATCAATTTGGAGGTGGAGGGTCCGTCATGGTCTGGGGCGGTGTGTCACAGCGTCATCGGACTGAGCTTGTTGTCATTGCAGGCAATCTCAACGCTGTGTGTTACAGGGAAGACATCCTCCTCCCTCATGTGGCACCCTTCCTGCAGGCTCATCCTGACATGACCCTCATGCATGACAATGCCACCAGCCATACTGCTCGTTCTGTGCGTGATTTCTTGCAAGACAGGAATGTCAGTGTTCTGCCATGGCCAGCGACGAGCCCGGATCTCAATCCCATTGAGCAAGTCTGTGACCTGTTGGATCGGAGGGTGAGGGCTAGGGCCATTCCCCCCAGAAATA
Source organism: Brachymystax lenok tsinlingensis (assembly GCA_030435695.1). Taxonomy (NCBI): domain Eukaryota; kingdom Metazoa; phylum Chordata; class Actinopteri; order Salmoniformes; family Salmonidae; genus Brachymystax; species Brachymystax lenok. The sequence continues at coordinate 6,060,020 of CM059787.1, read as the reverse complement.
TCTGGGAACTTGCAGGTGCCTTGGTGGAAGAGTGGGGTAACATCTCACAGCAAGAACTGGCAAATCTGGTGCAGTCCATGAGGAGGAAATGCACTGCAGTACTTAATGCAGCTGGTGGCCACACCAGATACTGACTTACTTTTTGTCCCCCTTCAGTTTATTTCTCAGTTGTTGAATCTATGTTATGTTCATACAAATATTTACATATAAAATGTTTGCTGAAAATAAACGCAGTTGACAGTGAGAGGACGTTTATAAGCACTTACAAAAATATTGAGATTTATTAACTTGGCGCACACCATACAATGGAGCACGCCACTTTTCCCGTTATAAATCAGACCTGTCATAAAAGTGTTGCCGCGTGAACGAGCATTATAAATCCGCCTGAAAAAACACCCATCATTCACCTTTTACACCATTATTTGCTGTATACTTTGGAAATAGGCCAAGACAGTATCTACAGGAAATAGCAATGGATCTACAGGAAATAGAAATAGGGTGAACTTGGTCAATTGTCTTCAGACAATTTGGCAGAAAGTTTTATTTTCTTTCCTTTGACATTTGACACCATCTGAATTGTTGTGGAAAGAAATGAAGACTACAGTAGGTCTACTTACAGTGGTTAACCTACACATTTCAATACAAAAGATCAACTGTCTTTAAAAATTCTACTGTGTGTTATAAACTGCGCTCCCTGTTGAATGCATATACTGTAGGCTAGGCTAGAGCGAAAACTATAAAATGTAATAGCCTATCTAATAGGCCGATTTACATTAGATGCGCATGTTAATTTGTCGAATTGCTACCTCGGGAATAAAACTCATCATGGTCAGAAAAGGTAAGAAATGTATTCTGCAATAGTTTAATATATTATGTTAATAAATGTAATATTTGTCTACTTGAGAAATTTGACATTGCTGTATGCAGACGTAACCTACAAAATTTAATGGAAAAGGTCTGTTCTACCGTTAAACTTCGGATCGCATAGAGGAAAATACTTGAGCTTATTTATATACTTAGTACTGTGAAGTACAGTAGGTCCAATGAAATGAGATGGGACGTAGCCCATCCTAACTTGTTGTATATTTTGCGAGTTGTGAAATCATCAGTCAGAAAAGGTGATTTATTCTTCATTTATCAGGGAAATGAAATAAATAGTAGGAAATAGATGTCTATATCTAATTATTTGAGATGTTTTAAAAATATATATATTTAACTAAGCACGTCAGTTAATAACAAATTCTTATTTAAATGTTTTTTATTTTAAACCCTATTTCGAATAATTTTTTAATCCAAAGATAAAAATGAATTGATTTTCACATTTTCTCTTCTCACTAATGGCAAGTGATTGAATCTTGTTATAATATTTAGCTACCTGTCTTATTGTTCTGAATAAGAATGTCATCATATTCCCAATTTTGCATCTGCTCGTTGAACATCTCATTCCAAAATCATGGGCATTAATATCATACCATATCTTTATGGGCCTCACTTTGTTCACTGTGACATTGGCATGCTGAAACAAACTGTTGCCACAAAGTTGGAAGCACAGAATTGTCTAGAATGTCATTGTATGCTGTAGCGTTAAGATTTCCCTTCACTGGAACTAAGGGGCCTAGCCCGAACCATGAAAAACAGCCCCAGACCATTATTCCGCTTCCACCAAATTTTACAGTTGGCACTATGCATTCGGGCAGATAGTTGGCACTATGCATTCTGCCAAATTTGTCCATCGAACTGCCATGAGGAACGTGTTTCCACTGCTCCAGAGTCCAAATCCTGTGAGCTTCACAGCACTCCAGTCAACGCTTGGCATTGCAATTTCATTAACTTACTGGCCAATTTTTGCCAGTAAGTTACCGTACATTGTACAGAATGTTTTACAGTGTAAAAATACAAAATATGTCTCATTTGGAACACTGACAAGTAGAGCATAAAAATATTTTTTTTTTTTTTTTTGCTCAATCTGACTGGATGGGTTTGACTCCCCAGTGGGTGGGGTGCCTATGACCCTGCCTGTAAGAGAGGGAGAGAGGAGGGAGGACTGGCCACCCACAGGTGGTGAAGGTAGGAAACAACACCTCCACTTTGCTGATCCTCAACACTGGGGCCCCACAAGTGTGCGTGCTCAGCCCTGGGAGTGTGGTGCCAGGAAAATAACCTCTCACTCAACGTCAAGAAAACAAAGGACATAATCGTAGACTTCAGGAAACAGCAGAGGGAACACCTCCTTATCCACATCGATGGGACTGAATTAGAGAATGTGGAAAGCTTCAAGTTCCTCGGCATACACTGACAAACTGAAATGGTCCACCCACACAGACAATGTGGTGAAGAAAGCGCAACCTTTATAGATGCCCAATTGAGAGCATCCTGTCGGGCTGTATCACCGCATGGTACGGAAACTGCACCGCTCGCAACCGAAGGGCTCTCCAGAGGGACACCCAGAGCCCCCGATGTCACAGGAAGGCCAAAAATATCATCAAGGACAACAATCATAACATAGACTTGGAATCACTGGCCACTTTAATAATGGAACACTAGTCACTTTAATAATGCTCACATATTTTTCCATTACTCATCTCTTATAGTGCCTTGCAAAAGTATTCATCCCACTTAGAGTTTTTTTCTATTTTGTTGCATTACAACCTGTAATTTAAATAGATTTTTATTTGGATTTCATGTGATGGACATACACAAAACAGTCCAAATTGGTGAAGTAAAACAATATTTGTTTAAAAAAATTTAACAAAAAATATGGAAAAATGGTGCGTGCATATGTATTCCCCCCCTTTGCCATGAAGCCCCTAAATAATATCTGGTGCAACCAATTACCTTCAGAAGTCACATAATTAGTTAGATTGCACACAGGCGGACTTTATTTAAGTGTCACATGATCTGTCACATGATCTCTATATGTATGTATATGTTCTGGTAAGGCCCCAGAGTCTGCAACTGTCAACTTCTGCCGAAGTTGGTCCCTCTTGTTCGGGCGGCGTTCGGCGGTCGACGTCACCGACTTTCTAGCCATCATCAATCCTTTTTTCTGTTATCCATTGGTTTTGTCTTGTCTTCCATCATACCTGGTTCCAATTCCCTCAATTACATGTTGTGTATTTAACCCTCTGGTTTCCCCATGTCCTTGTCTGTAATTGTTTATTGTAAGTGCATGTGCACGTGTGTTTTGGTGCGTGTCGGGTTTTGTACCCAATTTTGTTATTTTATGCCGTGGGTTTTGTTTATTAAACTGCTCCGGCTATTACCAAGTTCTGCTCTCCTGCGTCTGACTTCCCTGCCACCGATCACGCACCCCTTACAGCAACACCACTAAGCAAGGGGCACCACCAAGAAAGCGGCACCATGAAGACCAAGGAGCTCTCCAAACAGGTAAGGGACAAAGTTGTGGAGAAGTACAGATCAGGGTCGGGCTATAAAAAAAAATCTGAAACTTTGAAAATCCCACGGAGCACCCTTAAATCCATCATTAAAAAATGGAAAGAATATGACACCACAATAAACCTGCCAAGAGAGGGCCGCCCACCAAAACTCACGGACCAGGCAAGGAGTATCTTTCCAAAGGACCACTTTAAGCCGTACACTCCACAGAGCTGGGCTTTACGGAAGAGTGGCCAGAAGAAAAGCCATTGCTTAAAGAAAAAAATAAGCAAACACATTTGGTGTTCGCCAAAAGGCATGTGGGAGACTCCCCATACATATGGAAGACGGTGCTCTGGTCAGATGAGACAAAAATGGAGCTTTTTGGCCATCAAGGAAAACGCTACATCTGGCGCAAACCCAGCACCTCTCATCACACCGAGAACAGCATCCCCACAGTGAAGCATGGCAGTGGCAGCATCATGCTGTGGGGATGTTTTTCATCGGCAGGGACTGGGAAACTAGTCAGAATTGAAGGAATGATGGATGGCACTAAATACAGGGAAATTCTTGAGGGAAACCTGTTTCAGTCTTCCGGAGATTTGAGACTGGGAGGAAGGTTCACCTTCCAGCAAGACAATGACCCTACGCATACTGCTAAAGCAGCACTTGAGTGGTTTAAGGGGAAACATTAAATAGTCTTGGAATGGCCTAGTCAAAGCCCAGACCTCAATCCAACTGAGAATCTGTGGTATGATTTAAAGATTGCTCTACACCAGCAGAACCCATCCAACTTGAAAGAGCTGGAGCAGTTTTGCCTTGAAGAATCCCATTGGCTAGATGTGCCAAGCTTATAGAGACATACCCCAATAGACATGCAGCTGTAATTGCTGCAAAAGGTGGCTCTAAAAAGTATTGACATTGGGGGGGTGAATAGTTATGCACGCTCAAGTTTTGTTTTTTTGTCTTACAAATTTGTTTCACAATCTTCGAAGTGGTAGGCATGTTGTGTAAATCAAATGATGCAAACCTCCAAAAAAAAACTACTTTAATTCCAGGTTCTAAGGCAACAAAATAGGAAAAATGCCAAGCGGGGTGAATACTTTCACAAGCCACTGTATCAGACTACACAATATTTGTTATTTTCTTAACTAGGCAAGTCAGTTAAGAACAAATTCTTATTTTACAATAACGGCCTGCCCCGGCCAAACCCTAACAACGCTGGGCCACCCTATGGTACTACCAATCACAGCCAGTTTTGATACAGCCTGGAATCGAACCAGGGTCTGTGACGCCTCTAGCACTGAAATGCAGTGCCTTGGACCGCTGCGCCACTCAGGAGCCCCGACGCTACAGTAAGCTATGGGAGCGTCCCAATAATATCTCCTTTCTCCTAAAGTAAGTGTGCACTCGTTCACTACTTCCCACAAATCTAAAAAGTATTGGATTGGTGGAGGCATTAGCTAGGAGGAGTTTCCACCATATTTATTACACCAGTCATTTTCGTTTAAATCCATGAAGGTTAATGAATCACATGCAAAAATGTTTCACATCATGCAGGATCTTCCTTTAAAACACAAAGCCCCTTACAACATAAACATCATCTACCTCATAATAACCTGTTAGTTTTCCTCAAAACAGACAGACCCAACTAGAATCAATGTATCTGCCCAGTGACCTATGGGGTAACAGTTGTGTCGTTTAAATCTGACACTCCCTGTATCCCAATTAGCACCCTATTCAAAATAGGTCTCTAGTCTAAAGTAGTGCACTGAATAGGGTGCCATAGGGCCCTGGTCTAAAGCAGTGCACTATATAGGGAATAGGGTGCCATTTGGGATGCAGCCAGCGAGTTTCTCCAGCAGACAGTAAACGTTAGCCAACCTGGCACATTCTGTAAACCACCACAGTATAGTTTTAAGGCCATGATACATTTAGCAATTTTGGGGGGACAATGTTGCTGGCAAAAAAGAGGGGTATGACACAATGGAGCAATGATAAGCAATGAGCAACATGGACATGAATAATAGATTTCATATGAGGCATAGATCCATTTCAAACTTAATTTCTCTGTGTATTTACTCATCTCCTTTTAGCTTGTTATTGCCAGTTGACTGCCACAGCGGTACTGAAATCCATCGGCTAACAAACAAACAATAGCGGTATTGATGCTCTGTCCATCCACTCAACCTGCTGCCAGTCAAGTCAATGGTAATGCAGATCTCAATGTAACTAGATTTAGAAAACGTCTAACTTCGTAATCATAATCTAGAAAGATGTGAATGCTAGCCGGCTAGTTAAACATACAGAAAATGAAATCTACAGGGCTATAGCTAGCTAACAATCTACCTGGCTAGCTAATTTAACCAGTTTCTCCCATTGACTTTGTATGAGCTCTGGTTAGCATGCTAACTGAATAGTGCACCCAACCATGTATATTTTCTTCAGTTAAACATGACAAGCTGTACACAGTATGTAATGTATGTGTTAACATATCACGATCCTATATAGTAGTGAGAAAACAATTGAGACGTGACTGGTCTACGTTTCAATCCGAAACGGGTTGATTTTCTCTCACTTCAGCTCAGAAATGGTTGCCACGTCTTCCAAAATACTTTGGTTATATGTACTTTTTGGGTAACTCATCGGCTGGTTAAGTTGTTCACTCATCTCTGCTTTCCTGCACCTGACATCATGCACCAGCTACACACACCGGCATTGACAATTACTGGCTAGACCAATTAAAGTATTAAGAGGGGAAGAGTGTACTAGTGTTGCTTCATACTCGTTAGCTTCTATGTCCTGGAGCTCAGGAGGGAACTTCCTACTTGTTAGGTTCTATGTTCTTGTACAAATCCAGTTGGACACCAAAGGAAGCTCAGACTAAATGTGTTACACCCAAACTGGATGCTACCGCTCCATAACACACATACAGGTCACACAGAATAGATTTATGCCTTCCGACTAAGAGTCACCTCCATCTAAGTAGGATAAACAATCAGACTCTGTTGCTGTGCAGGAACTGAGTCTCTTCCTCCTCTTTGTGTTACTGTGGCCCAGCCTGAGTCCAGAACCTTGTTGGGCAGGGGGATGTGTGTGTGTGTGTAAGATAAGACGACAGATTGTTGTTGGGATGCAATCCTTTAGCCCCCCTTCCCTGAGGTTTATTCTCTGGTGTCCTCACCTCAATGTTGAACTCCATGTCTCTCCCCTGTGTAGTTCCACAGAAACTAGCCTGACCTTACCAGGAACTGTGACTCGACAGTGGCTCTTTACCTACTTCCTTCGAAATATTAATATACAGAATGACATATCTGGACATAGACATTTTCTGGACTTCCCTTTGTTGCTGCAGCAACATTCCAGCTCCAACATCCTAATCAATAACAAGTTATTACTACTAATAACCGGATTATAGAATTAAAAACGGGCTCATTATGCAACTAAAACAGGCTCAAGTTTAATAATCTTCAAAATACTTATCACAAGAAATTAAACTACTTAATCATTTTAACTACAATACTGATAATCAAAGTTAATCATTTATTAGTCCATCACGTTGGGAAGCCAAGCTGCAGTCCGTGTCTCATACGAGGCAGACATTAACTCAGAAGAAACTCAATTTCTTTTACTACATTTAGGTTTCATGTGGCAGGGACAAATAATCTGAGAAAAGATGAGCGTACAGCTTTAAAGTAATTAATTAAGAATTCAACATAGTTATAAAAAATTAAAAAAACAGGAGATCGAGGATCAAACATTAAAGACAGTTGAGTAATTCCAAAACATTGTAGACCACTGACTCACTGCAGCAGAATACCCAGAGGCCGATGAGACAGATCATACGGAACTTCATGAACAACTCATTACTGACAAATGTTTTACTTATCTGGACCAGACACCTCATGCCCTAGATAACGTTTATTTACTACCTATAATCCATACAACTACGGACACTCATCATGCCCTCTCAAATCCAGCTTTCATCCAAAACAAAAACAGAGGATAATCACAGTTGATCATATTTCACAAGATTTGTACACAGGAAAAACATGTGAAGGAGGCTACAGGAATACATTTTTAAGGCTGTAGGCCCAGAGGCCTCCACACCATAAGAGCAGAGGTAGACGGAGCCTGTGCGTGAGGGGACCACTTATTATGTAAATATTTCTCATCATTACTCAGTCTTCTAGAAAGTTGAACTGTAGTTAAGGGTCATTTCCAGGATCTATGATGTTTAACTCTATACCAAAACCTGTATCATACAGGGAAAGAGACTAGAACAACCCAACACCTGGATCATACAGGGAAAGAGACTAGAACAACCCAACACCTGTAACCGAGGGTGGTCGCTAGCACAGAGAAAATGAGAATTTTTAGATGAACAAATGTAGTTCAATTGATCCCACAGGTCTGAATGAGAAGTATTAGAGAAAGGCATGGATCATATGGAGCCTTTGTCTCCATCTCCTGGACAGTTTGGAGATGACAGGGGGACTGGTTGTTTTTCTCTGTGACCTCAACACTCATTAAAGGAGTATTGTGTAGAATGTTAGCATTATAATGTCATAAGTACATAATATATCTGTAGTAACAGTGGTATTTGTTAGGGATCCTCCCCCACCCAATATTATGATAGTGTTTCACCATTTTATTTTTATTTTTTTAATGCTTTGGCCCCTTACAAAAGTACTTTTAGAATTTCTGTTTTCCTATTGGTCAAGAAAAGCCGGTGCTTGTCTTTTTTTCGAGGTACAGTAGCTCAGAATGAGTCATAGCAAAGCCTTTAGGAGATGATTCCTATGCAGTCAATGAATAGTTGTCTTTTCATATTTTCAGGGTATCGGGACGCTAAACCTCCACATTCCTCATTCTTTCCCTCCCCCCTAGCATTGGGTGAACCTCGAGACCATGAAGGAGCTCAAGAAACCTCCTCCAGCTCAGAAACCCTGTGAGAAACCCAGGTTACGACCCACATACAGACAAACCGTTTTACACCAAGTACATAGCAATGACTGCATTTGAAAGAAGTGGTGTCCTTTTGTTTTTGCACTACAGAATTCTTTGCCCCATCCATAGTAACGTATAATTTTTTTCTTCTGACATATCTGTTGAAATATCTCAAGATTGACAGTAAAGCCCCTGATGGACCAAGACCCCTGCTGCTGGACTTCTCTAAAGACTTCTCTGAAGCATCCACTATCAAGCAACTAGGGGGAGACCTTCCAGTCCAAACCCCCAAAATTATCCTGTCTTTTTCACAAAGACTGATGACAGGAACATACAAATGGACAGCTTAATAGGGAGCGGCTTCCGAGGTGATGGTTTTGGAGAGTCTGGCGTGCCCAAAGTAAAATGCCTCCCACTCAGGCCCAGAAAATAGGATATGCACATAATTAGTACTATTGGATAGGAAACACTCTGAAGTTTCTAAGAGTGTTAAAATATTGTCTGAGTATAACAGAACGGATATAGCAGGTGAACTGGAAAAAGTGTTTTTGACACATTGCCTCATTTTGAACCCCTCCCTATTGAAAACAGCAATATATAGGAGTAAGATTGCAGTACCTATTGCTTCCACTGGATGTCAACAGTCTCTAGACAGTGTTTGATGTTAGAATGCTCTGGATGGTAATAGAAGAATTTCGAACTGGTCACCAGATGTAAACAGAGAATGCGCGTCCACGGGCTCGCTCGCGCTGTGGTTTTTTCCTTTCCTATCGTCCAGTTTATAATCCGGTTGAAATATTATAGTAAATATGCATAAGTGTTCCTAAGGATACATTATCAATGATGTTTGATTGTTCTTGGACAAGTGTATAGGTTGAACGAGTTCTCTTCACGGTTCAATGGGCGAATGGACGCTGTATTTTATGAACATAATGCGCCAACCAAACGGAGATTTATGGATATAATAAATGAAACAAAAGAACCCATTGGATGTCTTCGTTGGACACTTGGGAAGCCCTCAGCAGATGTTCTTCAAAAGGTAAGGGATTTGTTTTCGCTGTGAAATGTGTTTTGTGTGAACGGCAATGGTTTATGAATTTATGCTAATGGAAAAAATAATGGCGGTGCTACCCTCAAACAATCAAATGTAGTGCTTTCGCCGTGAAGCCTTTTTGAAATCTGACAACGCTGTGATATTGCCAAGAAGCAGAGCTTTTGATGACTATGCAACACTTGTATATTGATGAATGTTTAATAATTCAACTTTTGGATTTTGAATTTGGCGCCTTGCATTTCACCGGGTAGTGTCGGGAGTGGCTAGTGTAGGGGATAATTTGTTGACATTAATTGTCTTTTCTCCTTTCCCTTAACAAACATGCATATCACTAATTACACAGGACATATAGAAAGCAGGATGACACTAGTAGGCTTGTCACTGTTGAGCAGAACATGTGTTGAGGGTTGTCCTGGCTAGTGACAAGACTGCATAACTGAGACCCGTAAATACATACGTTAAAAGTCAGACAGAGTCAAGTAACAGGGTCTGTAAAATTAGACAGGCGAACAGAAACAAAAGGACCTATAAGGTATATGGACCTTTAGGTTAAATGCTTGGGCGGTTGCAGGGCTACGAATACAGCCCAAGCAGCTGTCAGGTGTGTGAGTGACAGCAAGCAAGTGTTAAGACAAAGAATGTGGTGAAGAGAGGCAAGGACAAGCTATTTTTCCATATGCAGAGAACAGGACATTGAGATCATAGACATATCAGGGAAAGATATAATGCTGATTTAATCCATTGATTTAATACATTAAGGTCTAGAAGATGACAGCAGAGTGGTCAACACAAGTAATGTATGTGCACAATGAAATGTATTATTGTTATAACATTGCAGGGCTTGCCACCATATGATCTAATCTTGGAACAGATAGGGGCGTTACTGGGCGTGAACAAGCAAGACCTCAGATCAAAAGATGATTGGTGGCATGGGAGAAAGGAGTGACTTCATTTGAATATGGACTGTACTCATGTCATGTGGGGGTATAAATCAGAATTGTGTGATTGGTTGAATCAGCTGTTCCCTAGGTCAGCTCGCCTTTAATTACTCTGTATTAAAGGCTTATTGAATTCACAAGTGTCTTGTATGAGTGTCATAATTTGAAGATCATTTTTCCACGACACTAGCGCCCCACCACTCCCTAAGCTCGAAGACCATTTTCATAGGTTTACTTTGCTCTGTGAACATGGCCTTTCTTTTTGAGAGTACATTACTTCATTAAAGGCCCACCATCACCACATGGAAAGAGTCTACAACAACCCTCCGGTCTGTGTCTATTTGTAAATAACAGCTGGTGCACAGAATCTCATATTAAGGAAGTCTCGCCTGAGGTAGAGTATCTCATGATAAACTGTAGTCCACACTATTTACCTAGAGAGTTTTCATAGCTGTCTATTTACCTTCACAAACCGATGCTGGCACTAAGACCGCACTCAACGAACTGTATAGGGCCATACACAAACAGGAAAATCCTCATCCAAAGGGATGTGGAGAAATCCGCTCCTAGTGGCCGGGGACTTTAATGCAGAGAAACTTAAAACCTGTTGACCAAATTTTTACCAGCATGTTAAATGTGCAACCAGAGGAAAAAAAACTCTAGACTACCTTTACTCCACAGACGCATACCAAGCTCTCTCTCACCCTCCATTTGGCAAATCTGACCATAATTCTATCCTCTTGATTCCTGCTTACAAGTAAAAACTAAAGCAGGAGACACCAGTGACTCGCTCTACAAGGAAGTGGTCAGAGGCACAGACTGGAATATGTTCCAGAAATCCTCCAATGGCATTGAGGAGTACACCACATTAGTCCCTGGCTTCATCAATAAGGGCATCGATGACGTTGTCCCCACAGTGACCTTATGCACATGCCATGGATTACAGGCAACATCCTCACTGAGCTAAATGCTAGAGCTGCCACTTTCAAAGAGCCAAACTCTAACCCGGAAGCTTATAAGAAATCCTGCTATGCCCTCCGACGAACCATCAAACAGGCAAAGCGTCAATACAGGACTAAGATGAATCGTACTACACCGGCTCCGCCACTCGTCGGATGTGGCAGGGTTTGCAAACTATTACGGATTACAAAGGGAAGCACAGCCACAAGCTGCCCAGTGACACGAACCTACCAGGCCAGCTAAATAACTTCCATGCTCGCTTCGAGGCAACCAACACTGAAACAGGCATGAGAGCATCAGCTGTTCTGGACGACTGTGTGATCACACTCTCTGTAGCCGATGTGAGTAAGACCTTTTAAACAGGTCAACATTCACAAGGTTGCAGGGCTAGACGGAATACCAGGACGTGTACTCCGAGAATGCGCTGACCGACTGTCTTCACTGACATTTTCAACCTGTCCCTAACCGAGTCTGTAATTCCAACATGTTTCAAACAAACCACCATAGTCCCTGTGCCCTAGAACACCAAGGTCACCTGACTGAATGACTACCAACCCGTAGCACTCACGTCTATAGCCATAACGTGCTTTAAAAGGCTGATCCCCACCACGATCCCAGAAACCCTAGACCCACTCCAATGTGCATACCGCCCCAACAGATCCACAGATGATGCAGTCTCAATTGCACTCCACACTGCCCTTTCCCACCTGGACAAAAGGAACACCTATGTGAGAATGCTATTCATTGATTATAGCTCAGCGTTCAACACCATACTGCCCTCATAGCTCATCACTAAGCTAAGGACCCTGGGACTTAACACCTGCCTCTGTAACTGGATCCCAGGTGGTAAGGGTAGGTAACAACACATCTGCCACACTGATCCTCAACATGGGAGCCCCTCAGGGGTGCATGCTCAGTCCCCTCCTGTACTCCGTGTTAAACCAGGACTGCAAGGCCAAGCACGACTCCAACACCATCATTAAGTTTGCCGACGACACAACACTGATAGGCCTGATCACCGACAACAATGAGACAGCCTATAGGGAGGTCAGAGACCTGGCAGTGTGATGCAAGAATAACAACCTCTCCCTCAACGTGATCAAGACAAAGGAGATTGTGGACTACAGAAAATGGAGGGCCGAGCATGCCCCCATTCTCATCGACAGGGCTGAAGTGGAGCATGTTGAGAGCTTCAAGTTCCTTGGTGTCCACATCACCAACAAACTATCATGGTCCAAACACACCAAGACAGTCGTGTAGAGGGCGTGACTCAAAAAGTTCTACAGCTGCACCATTGAGAGCATCCTGACTAGTTGCATCACCGCCTGGTTTGGCAACTGCTCGGCCTCTGATCGCAAGGCATTTCAGAGGGTCGAGCGTACGGCCCAGTACATCACTGGGGCCAAAGTTCCTGCCATCCATGACATCAATACCAGGCGGTGTCAGATGAAGGCCCAAAAAATTGCCAAGGACTCCAGTCACCCTTGTCATATACTGTTCTCTCTGCTACCGCACGGCAAGCGGTATCCGAGCGCCAAGTCTAAATCAAAAAGGCTCCTTAACAGCTTCTACCTCCAAGCCTTAAGACTCTTGAACTATTTGCGTTGTCCCCACCCCCCATTTTTGCGAGGCTTTTACTCTTTGTTTATTATCCATGCGTTGTCACTTTACCTCTACCTACACGTACATATTACCTCAACTAACCGGTGCCCCTGCACATTGACTCTGTACTGGAACCCCCTTGTATACAGCCTCGCTACTGTTTATTCATTGTTGCTCCTTAAAATAAATAAATATATATATATATATATATATATATATATCAAATAATTTTCTTAATGCATTGTTGTTTAAGGTCTTGTAAGTAAGCATTTCAAGGTCTACACATGTGAGAAATACGATTTGATTAGAACCAAACCCAACACGTACCTCTTTCTCACTTCTCTTTTGGGATTGATCTAGATCCAATACTGATGATGATGGATGTTCAGTAGAACACTTCTGAAAAACTTTGTCCCTGCTACCACAACAGTTTATCTACAACTAGCTAGCAGCTGACTACTCTGCTGTTTACATTCTAGCTCTCTGTCACCCTCATGCGGCGCTCCCTCCTTAACTGTTGTTTTGAGGGTGACATTTCAACCGTATGATTATGTAAATGATAACCAATTTTCAATATAGATAAACGTTGTGTAAAATTGTACCTTTTTTGGAAATGTATATCTAGGGGAAAAAAAACGAATATGAAAACAAACTAAAGTAACATTATTTAGAGAAAGTGCAGTGATTACATTTAAACTTTGTTGTGCCGGGAGAAAGTGCATTATTTGGGAAATAAACTAACAACCTTTTAGAATCTTTGATATGACATGGTGTGCCCAGTAAGAAGGTTCTTGATGTCCTGAAGATGTACCTGTCAGGTGTTTTTGTGTGTGGAGAATGCAAACTGAGGGATTGGTTGTGTTCTATTCACAGCAAGTGACATGATGCCATACTAATGTCATGCCAATAAGTGTCTGGCAATGGACACTTTTTGGGTATAACACTAGTATGTCATCATGCCATGTGCTTTGAGAATCCTAGCACCCAGGAGGTACCCAGAGTACTGTGAACAGGGATCAGTGTCTCTGATTCTCCAAGCACAGCAACTGGGGATGACAACTCAGTTTCCTGCACCAAGGGCGCCATGCTGCCACATCACAAACTGTGTGTAGGCAGCATGCCGGTACTCCCGGGCGTCATCTCCAGGCTGCATCAGCCACTGCCAACACGTTAACCCTATACCACCTGTGTAAACTTAAATATCCGTTGTCTAGTCAGTAATGGGCAAAATGTGACAGCTGGCTTCCACAGAGGTCTGGTCCCAGACCGCAACATTTCCTCTCTCTGTCTATATGTATAACATTCTTTTTTACCTTTTATTTAACTAGGCAAGTCAGATTATGAACAAATTCTTATTTTCAATGACAGCCTACCGGGGAACAGTGGGTTAACTGCCTTGTTCAGGGGAAGATCTTTTTTTTTTTTTTTTTTTGTCAGCTTGGGGATTTTATCCAGCAACCTTTCAGTTACTGGCCCAAGGCCCAAAGCTCTAACCACTAGGCTACCTGCCTCTGCTGCAGTGCACCTGGTACATGTGCAGGTGCTGGTTCACCATTCTGCCGCCGGTAAATCTGTAGGACATCAAAAAAACAACCTGGCTCTCGCTGAAACATTAGCCTCACCACATCCCTGTTGTCTGTATCATCCAGCTCCCTGATGAGGAATTCCTGAATTAACAGATGCGCACACATAGCCTATTATCAGTAAGGCAGAATGGGATATTTCTCTCCACATCCCACTGAAGGTATTTCTCATATGTATGGTCAAAGTCTACGATTCATTCAAAGCCAATTCAAACACTACTCACTAATGCTTCTATTAAAAGGATCGGACTAAAATGACATACCCAAATCTAACTGCCTGTAGCTCAGGACCTGACGCAAGGATATGCATATTCTTGATACCATTTGAAAGGAAACACTTTGAAGTTTTGGAGAATGTAACACATTAGATCTGGTAAAAGATAATACAAAGAGAAAACCATGCGTTTGTATTTTTTTTGTACCGTCTTTGAAATGCAAGAAAACGGCTATAATGTATTATTCCAGCCCAGGTGCAATTTAGATTTTGGCCACTAGATGGGAGCAGTGTATGTACAAAGTTTTAGGCTGATCAAATGAACCATTACATTTCTGTTCAAAATTGTGTATCAAGACTGCCCAAATGTGCCTAATTGGTTTATTAATTACTTTTCAAGTTCATAACAGTGCACTCTCTGAATGTAGTGTGTGTGTGTGGAGAAATACACTTGAAGGAAGTACGTTTGGCGAAATTCCAAAAACCAAAATGTATTCAGGTACCAATTGTGTTGAACTATTCATTAACAATTCAAGAAAAAAAGATCTAAATCTATAGATATTTTCGACATAATACAAAACTGTGTGGCAGTCGTTCTATCATGTCGAAGAGCCGAAAGCCTCTCCTCGTCTATATTTCTGTCTCCTTATAGCACTGCCTCTGCCTGTCCTCTGCCCCTGGCTCTCCCTCCACCCCTGCCTCTGCCTATCCACCCCTGCCTCTGCCTACCCACCCTCTGCCCCTGGCTCTCCCTTTACCTCTTCCCCTGGCTCTCCCTCTACCTCTGCCTGTCCGTCCTCTTCCCCTGGCTCTCCCTCTAGCCCTGCCTCTGCCTGTCCGTCCTCTTCCCCTGGCTCTCCCTCTAGCCCTGCCTCTGCCTGTTCATCCTCTGCCTCTCCCTCTACCCCTGCCTCTTGAGCTGCTAGTCGGACAGCCATCAACATTGTCCAACGCAACCTGCGCATACAATGAATGACATTAGCTAGATGTTAGATGTCCTGCAATGTGAAATGCTAATCTTACATACATTGGCTACTACACAACCGTTTCACAAGGTTGAAACTAGTACAGTGAAATGCCTTGCAAGCTCTAAACCAAACGAAGCAGTAATAAATGTAGTTCTAAAAAGAAAATCAGCTAGAACAAAAACACACATGAAATTGAAAGAAGCTATATACAGGGTCAGTTCCAATACTATATTTACAATGTGCAAGGATGCTAGAGTGATAACAGGGCGCCGACAGACATGGCAGCTCTGCTTCTAACTCCTAAGCAACTCTGCAGTATTTAGTTTTTTTTCTGTGTTATTTCTTACATTATTATCCCAGAATGTTTTTGTGTTATTACATACAGCCGGAAATAACTTTTGGATATCAGAGCGGCGGTAACTCACCAGCACTACGACCAGGAATATGACTTTCCCGAATTGGATCCTTTGTTCGTACCCCCCCAGGGCAATTGAACTTACTCCGTCGGCGGAGAAGAGGTATTCGGAGTGGACTTCTAGTCAGACTCAGGAGACGTGCACACAATCAACCACTTTCGAGTATATTTCTCACTAATGTTCAGTCTCTGGACAATAAAGTAGATGAGCTCAGGGTGAGGATTTCCTTCCAGAGAGACATCAGGGACTGTAACATACTCTGTTTCACGGAATCATGGCTCTCTCGGGATATGCTGTCCACGTCCATACAGCCACCTGGGTTCTCAGTTCATCGCGCACACAGGAATAAAGAACTCTCGTGAAGAAGAAAGGCAGTGGTGTATGTTTCATGATTAACTACTCATGGTGTGATTGTGATAACATACATTAATTAATGTCCTATTGTTCTCCCGACCTAGAATACCTCACAATCAAATGCCGGTCCAGGGTCCAGTTGCAAAGGGAGGTGTTCAGTCCCAGGATCCTAAGCTTGGTGATGAGCTTGGAGGGGACAATGGTGTTGAACACTGAGCTGTAGTCAATGAACAGCATTCTCACATAGGTATTCCTCTTATATGGTGGGTTAGGGTATTGTGGAGTGCAATTGAGATTTTACTAAGATAACATGGAATTGTTTTAAGATGGTTATACCAAGGATCATTTAGCTATTTGATTTGGAATTTTATGACCCCTTTTGGTATAACAAAAACATTACAATTATTTGATGAAACATTGAATTTGGCCTTACTGCTATAAGTTCATGGAAATACATTGAATAACAGATTCATACATGAAAAAAAGATCATAGATTGTGTATGTCCTAGAGAAAAACAACTGACATGTTGGTGTTCATAAGAGTCTCGCCTTTCCATAGAGGTTTTTCCAAGACAGATCTCCGGGATGTCTCATGGTCTGACAACGTCACTGTAGCTTGGCCACCTTCCACCGCAACTCTAGAAGGTCCGCCATTGGCGGATGTGGTGGATTGGGACGCAGCCCATGCAACAACCAAAAACATATCTCTAGCTTAAACAGGCGAATTTGGATGTGGATGTTTTATTTATTAGGCTAATTTAGATTTCAGTGGAGGTGCGTACATGGACTCTTGGGGGTTAGTTGTCATTATTAAGTATTTAACAATAGATCATTGAACCCTGTACAAATCATGGGTCTTGGAGATCTCGGAAAATACACTAAGTGTAACTATACATACAAAACATTTAATTATGTTTTGCCGTAAAACAATTCTCATGGGCACACAAATCCACAATAATAAACGCTTCTAACAGAACATTAATAAATCTTCTTCTAACCAAAAGAGTCACCTTTATAGGCCTACTGTCATTAACATACATCCTACTTGTTGGATGGAATGAATGCGCATTGGTGTCTCGCTGCAGGCTAGTTGTCTAGTGATGTTGGTGTCTCGCTGTAGGCTAGTTGTCTAGTGATAGTGGTGTCTCGCTGCAGGCTAGTTGTCTAGTGATATTGGTGTCTAGCTGTAGGCTAGTTGTCTAGTGATATTGGTGTCTCGCTGTAGGCTAGTTGTCTAGTGATATTGGTGTCTCGCTGTAGGCTAGTTGTCTAGTGATATTGGTGTCTAGCTGTAGGCTAGTTGTCTAGTGATATTGGTGTCTAGTGATATTGGTGTCTAGCTGTAGGCTAGTTGTCTAGTGATATTGGTGTCTCGCTGTAGGCTAGTTGTCTAGTGATGTTGGTGTCTAGCTGTAGGCTAGTTGTCTAGTGATGTTGGTGTCTAGCTGTAGGCTAGTTGTCTAGTGATGTTGGTGTCTAGCTGTAGGCTAGTTGTCTAGTGATGTTGGTGTCTAGCTGTAGGCCAGTTGTTCAGTGATGTTGGTGTCTAGCTGTAGGCTAGTTGTCTAGTGATGTTGGTGTCTCGCTGTAGGCTAGTTGTCTAGTGATGTTGGTGTCTCGCTGTAGGCTAGTTGTCTAGTGATGTTGGTGTCTCGCTGTAGGCTAGTTGTCTAGTGATGTTGGTGTCTCGCTGTAGGCTAGTTGTCTAGTGATGTTGGTGTCTCGCTGTAGGCTAGTTGTCTAGTGATGTTGGTGTCTAGCTGTAGGCTAGTTGTCTAGTGATGTTGGTGTCTCGCTGTAGGCTAGTTGTCTAGTGATGTTGGTGTCTCGCTGTAGGCTAGTTGTCTAGTGATGTTGGTGTCTCGCTGTAGGCTAGTTATCTAGTGATGTTGGTGTCTCGCTGTAGGCTAGTTGTCTAGTGATGTTGGTGTCTCGCTGTAGGCTAGTTGTCTAGTGATGTTGGTGTCTAGCTGTAGGCTAGTTGTCTAGTGATGTTGGTGTCTCGCTGTAGGCTAGTTGTCTAGTGATATTGGTGTCTAGCTGTGTTGGTTTAAACCATAACAGAGAGGGGGTGTTGGTTTAAACCATAACAGAGAGGGGGTGTTGGTTTAAACCATAACAGAGAGGGTGTTGGTTTAAACCATAACAGAGAGGTGTTGGTTTAAACCATAACAGAGAGGGTGTTCGTTAAATTTGAAAGCTTTTATTTACCGCTGTAAAACATATTTACCACTACATTCTAAACAAATAGGAGAATGGTTAAATGGGCATTATTTATAGACCCCCCAAAAGTTTGACTTTTGTTTCATTCAGGGGAGAGCTGACGTGTCATTCAGGGGAGAGCTGACGTGTCATTCAGGGGAGAGCTGAGTCCCCCCTGGCTCCCCCGTAATTAACATCCTGCCTGGCCCTGACCTTACCCTAAACCTAGACCTAATTTTAACCTGAATTTTTTGGCTTGTTTGGCTCGGCCAAAAAGACAATGAGAGAGTTTTTGTCACAAATGACACCCTATTTCCTATGTACACGCCTGTTATGGCCTGTAAAGTATGAGTTTCAGGCCACTGTATTAGGGTAAAACTAGGCCCTCAAAATAAGGCCTTTAAAATATATGTATTATATTGGCTTAAATAATTGTATTTTAATGACAACATATTCACTTAGGGTCTCACTTGGTGAAGGCCACCGAACCAAAAATGAATGAAAACAACAACAACCATGTCTCTGTCACTATCGAACACAGTCATAGATGGTACTGTTAACTCTAAAATACGCTCGACAGGCACCCTGGTAACTATGCAAATTAGGCTTAAAACTGTCATGCCTGCTCCGGCTCTCCCTTCTCTGGCGCTCAAGGGTGCCAGGCTGCCCTTCATTACGCACAACTGTCACCATCATTACGCGCATCAGTGCTCACTGGACTCACCTGGACTCCTTCACTTTGTTGATTGCCTTCCCTATTTCTGTCTATTCCTCAGTTTGTTCCCTGTGTCAGAATTTATGTTGTTATTTTTTTCCCTGTCCAGACACTTTTCCTGTTCTGTTTCATGTCTGTGTTTCATTAAATGTTCACTCCCTGTACCTGCTTCTCGTCTCCAGCGTCGATCTTCACAAAAACCCTTCAGGGTTATTAAATTCTGGTCCTGGAGCGCCCAAACATTTCTGGTTTGGGATTTTTATATAGTTCTCTGCAAAGAACCATCCCATTTATGGTTCTTGAGACACAAAAATGGTTCCCTTATTGCATCACTCTCAAGAACCTTAGTGTATTTAGATACAGTACAAACGGCACAATTATTTTTATTAAGAGTGTACTTTTGACCAGGGCCCTTAGGGCACTATATAGTGTGCCATTTGAGACACACAGAGGATGAGGATGTTACGTGTGGTGTGTGTGTGTGTGTGTGTGTGTGTAGGAACAATCAATCAATAAAATTTATTTATAGTCCCTTTTTACATCAGCCGATGTCACAAAGTGTTATACAGAAACCCAGCCTAAAACCCCAAACAGCAAGCAATGCAGGCGTAGAAGCACGGTGGCTAGGGAAAAACTCCCTAGAAAGGCCAAAACCTAGGAAGAAACCTAGAGAGGAACCAGGCTGTGAGGGGTGCCCAGTCCTTTTCTGGCTGTGCCGGGTGGAGATTATAACAGTACATGGCCAAGATGTTCAAACGTTCATAGATGACCTGCAGGGTCAAATAATAATAATCACAGTGGTTGTAGAGGGTGCAACAGGTCAGCACCTCAGAAGTAAATGTCAGTTGACGTTTCACAGCCGAGCATTGAGTTCGAGACAGCAGGTGCGGGGGGGGTTGTTACGTCAGTGACTCAACCCACTCATGTGACGCACCCCTCCTAGGGACGGCATGGAGGAGCACTAGATGGCCTGTGACCCTCGTAATAGGGTCAGAGGCAGAGAATCCCAGTGGAGAGAGGGGAACCGGCCAGGCAGAAACAGCAAGGGCGGTTAATTTAAGTGCCTTTCCGTTCACCTTCGCACCCCTGGGCCAGACTACACTCAATCGACCTGCTAAAGAGATGAGTCTTCAACAAAGACTTAAAGGTTGAGACCGAGGCTGCGTCTCTCACATGGATAGGCAGACCATTCCATAAAAATTGATCTCTATAGGAGAAAGCCCTATCTCGAGCTGTTTGGCAGGACCAAATCGGAAAGCACTGGAGTAATATGATCATTTGTTGGGGTTCTACTCAATATTCTACAAGAGGTTGAGGATTTGGTGGGAAATAGAGAGATTACCAGAGACAGGGAAAAATGTACCCTGGTCTCTCATTCTGTATTTCTCTAATGTGAGGCTTCATCCCTCCTTTACTCTTCCTCTGCTTTCTCTTTCTCTCTCGCTCTGTCTTCGTCTCTCTCTCCTTCTCTCTCTGTCTTAGAATCTCTCTCTCTCTCTCCTTTTACCAGTCACACTGCCTTCCTATTATTGAAGGTCAAACACGTTTTCGTCATACTACACTGATTTGGACACAGAAATCATCATGTATGATTTATTGTAACAGGGGAGCCCTGTTAAGGGAGCATCTTACAATCACACTACAAAATGACACATTGGAAATACACCAGAAAATAAAACAATAATACAAAGAGAATAAAGCATTTAAACAAAACATGAAAAAAAAAAAAAATGAAAAAAAAAATCCCAGCAAAGAGGTTGTCAATCACCATGCTGACTGTTATGCAAATAAACACACAGGAATTCACACATGCACTCACACAACACACACACACACAGTGTACTATGGCGTGTGAAAGCTATGACCACCAGTTACAGGAGAAGTCAGTGCTGCTGTCGTGTCCCCCTGAAAATAACAGGGCAGAACTGGTGGTCCCTCTAATCAGACAGACATGACATTGGAGCCTGACCACTGAACTGTCCGTCGTCTCTCTAATCAGATAGACATGACTTTGAACGTCCTCTGTCTTTCAGGCTTTCTGTCCGTCAAGAATCTTAGCATAAGACTTTATTGGGCAGCTTCCCGGACACAAAAATCTAACTTCATGGAAAATCTCAGTAATATAACATACACAGAGTGTACAAAACATTAAGAACCATTGTTCTTTCCATGGCATAGACTGACCAGGTGAATCCAGGTGAAAGCTATGATCCCTTATTGATGTCACTTGTTTAGTCCTCTTGAATCAGTGTAGATAACAGGGTAAAGAAGGATTTTTAAGCCTTCAGACAATTGAGACATGGATTGTGTATGTGTTCCATTCCGAGAGTGAATGGGCAAGGCAAAATATTTTAGTGCCTTTAAATGGGGTATGGTAGTAGGTGCCAAGCGCACAGTTTCCTATGTCAACAACTTCACTGTTGCTGAGTTTTTCACGCTCAACAGTTTCCTGTGTGTATCAAGAATGGTCCACCACCCAAAGGAAATCCAGCCAACTTGACACAACTGTGGGAAGCATTGGAGTCTACATGGGCCAGCACCCCATGTGGAACGCTTTCGACACCTTGTCGAAACCCACTATCTACCAACTGTGTAACAGAGGACCACAAATGAAAGTGTTTTATAGTCCAGGACTGTATTTAATCTTTGTCTGGGAAACCCAACCCTCAATCTCATTATTAAAATTACCTTTATTTTACCTGGAAGATTCTGGAAGTTTTCGTCTTTACATTCACACAGTCACAGACAGTCTCATCAGTCACATCACTGCTGGTTTACACAACACTAGAGGGAGCTCCATACCATCTCTTAATCCATACTTCATTCAATGAAACTACAGTAACTACACCAGAATAATTGTAGATCAAAGTAAAAAAAACGTCAGAGTCACCATTATTAGTCAGTTGTACAACCAAATGCCTTCAACCGAAATGTGTCTTCCGTATTTAACCCAACCCCTCTGAATCAGAGAGGTGCAGGGGGCTGCCTTAATCGACATCCACGTCTTCGGCGCCCAGGGAACAGTGGGTTAACTGCCTTGTTCAGGGGCAGAACGACAGATTTTCTTCCTTGTCAGCTTGGGGATTCAAACTTGCAACCCTCTGGTTACAAGTCCAACGCTCTAACCACTAGGCTACCTGCCGAAAGTTTAGCCAAAGTGGTGTAGCCTAGGCCTAGGTCTACTCTATATGCCTTGGACGAAGAAGATACGCCAGGTTTCCTTTTATCCAATGCTACAAAATCAATCAACTGGATTTCATAGATCTAGGTCTACACATTATCCGCATAAATGGACTGTCAGAACTAGCCTATTTAGTATTTTTACTAGGATCCCCAAATAGCTGCTGCCAAGGCAACGGTTACTCTTCCTTGGGTCCAAAAAGGAAACAACCCACAACAAATAATATACATAATACAATACACAATACAATACATACTACAATACATAATACAATACAATACATAATACAATACAATACAATACACAAAACAATACATAATACAATGCATAATACAATACACAATACAATACACAATACACAATACACAATACAATACATAATACAATATATAATACAATACAAATTATAATACATAATACAATATATAATACAATACAAATTATAATACATAACAATACATAATAAAATAAAATACATAATATACATAATACAATACATAATGCAATGCACAATATAATACACAATACAATACATAATAAAATACATAACAATACATAGTACAATATAAATACATTACATAATACAATACATTATACAATACATAGTATAATACATAACAATACATAATACAATATAAAATACATTACATAATACAATATATAATACAATACATATTTCAAAACATAGCAATACATATCAATCAATCAATCAATCAAATGTATTTTTACATCAGCCAATGCCACAAAGTGCTGTACAGAAATGCAGAACATAATACAAAACATAATACAATACAATACATATTACAATACAGACTACAATACATAACAATAGAGATTACAATACAATACAATACATAACAATACATAATACAAAACATAATACAATACATATTACAATACAGACTCCAATACATAACAATACATAATACAAAACATAATACAATACATATTACAATACATAATACAATACATTACAATACATAATACAATACATATTGCAATACATAATACAATGCATAATACAATACATATTGCAATACATAATACAATGCATAATACGATATAAAATACAATACGTAATACAATAGATAATACAATACATAATACAATACATAACAATACATATAAATACATAATACAAATCATAATAATACATAGCAATATATATTACAGTAACTAATACAATACATGTTACATTGCATAGTACAATATATAATACATTACATAATACAATACATGATACCATACATAATTCAACACATAATACAATATATAATACAATACATAATACAATACATAATACAATACTAAATATATAAAATGTTTGTGTTTCTTCAAAGTCCCCGTCATGCTGTAAGGTGTTCTTTTATCTGTTTTTTTGAATCAGGTTTTATTGCTATCTTGAGTTACAGTATCTGGGGTGGCAGAGAGTTCCATTTAGTCATGGCTCTATTTAATACTGTGCATTTCCCAGGCTCTGTTCTGGACCTGGGGACTGTGAAGAGCTGCATGTCTGGCTGCATGTCTCTTGTGTGGTCCCGTTGTGTGTCCGATCTGTGTGCCAACTGCTTGAACACACAGATCGGTACATTTAACACATCGACGCCTCACACAAAGACCAATAGTGATGCATGTCAATCTCTCCTCAACTTTGAGCCAGGAGAGATTGACATGCATTCCACTGGGCAGTAGTTCAGGTGAGACAACACTAGGGCCTGTAGGACCTGCCTGGTTGATTTAGAGCAGCTCTTTATCATGGACAGACCTCTTCCCATTTCAGCAACCATTGAGCCTATATATTTTGACCATGACAGCTTACTATCTAGGGTTACACCAAGGAGTTTAATCTCCTCAACTTGCTCAATCGCCAAATGAATCAGAAATAGATCTAGATGAGGTTTAGGGTTTAGTGAGTGTCCCAAAAAAATTATACTTTTAGTTATTGAGATATTTAGCACCTGCCTATTGCTAGTTACCCATTCTAAAAATGTCTGAAGCTATATGTTAAGGGCGTCAGTTCTTTATTTTACTGTTGCAGCCGACCAGTATACGGTTGAGTCGTCAGCGTACATAGACGCGCAGGCTTTATTCACAGTCAGTGGAAGGTCATTAGTAAAAACTGAAAACAATAATGGCCCTAGCCGGCTGCCCTGCGGTACACCACACTCAACTGAACTTGTATTAGAGAGGTTTTTATTAAATAAAACACTCTGTGTTCTATTAGCTAGGTAACTCTCAATCCATGATAAGGCAGAGAATGTAAATACATAACACTTAATGTTTTTTCAGTAAATAGATTTCCGATCAATGATATCAAAAGCTGCAATGAAATCTAATAAAACAGCTCCCAAAAAGGTTATTATTATCAATGTCATTCAACCAATCATCAGTCATCTGTGTTAGTGGCGAGCATGTTGAGTGCCCTTCCCAAGCCTATTACTGAACGCTGGGCTATGTAGACCTACAGTCATCAACAACCCCAACAATGTTGAAACATTGAAATGTCATAGGCTATTGAAATGAAATATTTTTGAAAACCCATGTAGGCCTATATGGATACCACTTATTTCCTTAATTCACAGTATTTTTCTAGTCTCCTCCTCTCTTCTGGGTGTCATCTCTGTCTATTCACAGGGTCTTTTCTATCCGGGCTTCTTCTTGAGAAGTCCTTACCCCATTGAAGTTGACATTGAAAATGGTTAAGGTAAGGGTTAAGGTTAGGTTGAGGGTTAGGCAAGGGTTATGATTACTGTTAGGTTTAGGGTAAGGGCAGGGGTGAAGGTGAGGATTTAGGGTATGGACGTTCCAAGTATCCATGATAGCACTCACCATATTCACAGTCTCCCTCGCGTATTTCTAACTCACAATCATCCAATAGCCTGTGGAGGTGGGCGGGAGCTGTCTCACACTGGTCCCCAAGTGCCTGAAGTTAAAACTGTGCGCGCAAATGTCTCATTGCGAATGCCGCTCTGTCACGTTAATGCCTGTATGGAATTTCACTCCGTCTCTCATTCATCTTTCGGTCTTCCCTTCTGTAACGGATTTTAACTGTAGGATAGGATAACAACAACGGACCGGACACTTCTCCAAAACATACCGTTTAAAAGCGTTTGTGTTGGATTATATCCACTGACTCCCGCTATGGTACTATTGTATAGATTGATCCTCCTTGCCGCGTCGCTGTCAGTTAGCGGCGCGGCACAGCTCCCAGATAGCTACGGATTATCTTTCCCGTTGAGGTCAGAACTGGCTGAGGATGCGATACTGGTGGCAAATAACGGAATACGCGTGCCTTTCGGGAGATCCGTTTTGATTGATCCTGTCAATGATTTGGTAATTCAAACGCAACCGGGGGACCGGTGCAGCATCACCGTTCTGGATAATGAGCCGCTTTCCCAGAGACCCGGGCACCTCTCTCCCAAAAAGTTTCCGTGTGATTTCGGTCCCAACGACGTCACCTACTCCCACTTCGGCTCGAGGAGCCTGACTAAGGACAGAGTGAGGCTGCAGCTCAGGTATGATACTCGAACCGAAACCGTTATCATCCCATTCATGACGGAGGTAGAGGTGGTTTTTACGCAACTGGAGGTGGTCACCAAAAACATGCCGCTGACCGTTGATCAACTGAACGGCGTCAGTAATGCCATTGATAAAAATATGTTGGAATTCACTTATGACAGAAACTCTCAAAAATGCAAGGTGAATTCTTTAGCGTGTGGTAGCGCTTTCCCCAAGTACGGAAGACTTGTAGATGATGGACTCACAAAAATTATGGACTGTGACGAATTCATCCAATCTGACATCCGTTACGAGCACACGTTTGTTCACAAATCCCTCAACAGAGACTATGTGCCCATGGTTCTTGAACTATGTGATATAGAGGGAAACATAATAAAAGAGGAGTATTTCCAACTGATGGTCCTTATCAAGGAGGGAGAGGCGAACACTCCTCCTAAACCCAGCTTCATGGCAATGCTGATGATGGAGGTGAGTCAGTTTGTGATGACAGCCCTGACCACTGACATGCTGGCTGCAGAGGACCTCGAGTCGAACCCTGATGAACTTATCTTCAACATCACCTCGCCCCTCTCTTATGAGGATGGTTATATAGTTAGCACGGATGACAGGAACCTACCCATCACCTCGTTTTACCAGAGAGACCTACGGGACCTGAAAATAGCCTACAAGCCCCCCTCCCTGGACTCAGACACGGAGAGGATCTTTCAGATAGAGTTTGAGGTGGTGGATCCGGACATGGCAGTCTCGGACCCCTTTGCGTTCATGATTGTGGTGAAGCCGATGAACTCTCTGGCGCCGGTCGTGACGCGGAACACGGGTCAGCTGCTTTATGAAGGTCAGTCCCGCCCCCTTTTCTCTACCCACAACCTGGAGATTAGCGACGAGGACGACCTGGACGGTGTTACGGTATGCGTCGTCGACGGGCTCCACCACGGCGAACTCACAGTCCTGGGGTCGCGCAGGAAGTACTTCACAGCTGCTGACCTGAATACAGGTGTTGTCATCTACCAACACGATGGCAGCGACACTTACAGTGACAACATCATCTTCAGAATGACAGATGGCAAGAACCAGGTATATGTCTTATTTATGAAAATGTTTACTTGTATCAAATAATTCAGCATTCATTGCTATTGATACCATGTAATGTTACCTTATTGAAAAAATGAAAAGAACAGAAAAGCCTGCATAGGCTCCCAATTACTGTCTTTCATGAACAACTCAGTGGCCTTGTGGTTAGTGTCTGCCCTCAGATTTGAAGGTTTGGGGGTGGATCCCTGGCCGAGTCCTACCGAATAGTCAAAAAATCGAATCAAATAAAATTAAATGTTATTTGTCACATGCGTCGAATACAGGTGTAGACCTTACTTTGAAATGCTTACTTACAAGCCCTTAACCAACAAAGCAGTTTTAAGAAAATAGAGTTAAGAAAATATTTACTAAATTGAAATAATTGAAAAATAATAAAAAAGGTATAAAATAAGTAACACAATAAAATATCAATAGCGAGGCTATATACAGGGGGTACCGGTACCGAGTCAATGTGCAGGGGTACAGCTTAGTCGAGGTCATTTGTACATGTAGGTAGAGGTGAAGTGACTGCATAGATAAGAAACAGCGAGTAGCAGCAGTGTAAAAACAGAGGGAGGGAGTGTCATTGCAAAAAGTCTGGATGGCCATTTGATTAATTGTTCAGCAGGCTTATGGCTTGGGGGTAAAAGCTGTTAAGGAGCATTTCGGACCTAGACTTGGCGGTCTGGTACCGCTTGCTGTGCAGTAGCAGAGGGAACTGTCTATGACTAGGGTGTGTGGAGTCTTTTTTTGGGCCTTCCTCTGACACCTCCTAGTATACAGGTCCTGGATGGCAGGAAGCTTGGCCCCAGTGATGTACTGGGCTGTACACACTACCCTCTGTAGGTTCCTTATGCTCAGTTGAAGAGCAGTGCCATACCAGGCGGTGATGCAACCGGTCAGGATCCTCTCGATGGTGCAGCTGTATAACACTTTGAGGATCTGGGGACCCATGACAAATCTTTACAGTCTCCTGAGGGAAAAAAGGCAATGTCGTTCCCTCTTCATGACTTTCTTGGGTGTTTGGACCATGATAGTTTTTTGGACACCAAGGAACTTGAAACACTAAAGCCCCGTCGATGTGAATGGGGGCGTGTTCGGCCCTCCTTTTTCTGTAGTCCACAATCTCCTTTGTGTTGATCACGTTGAGGGAGAGGTTGTTATTCTGGCACCACACTGCCAGGTCTCTTTACCACCTTAATGACAACATTAATTTGTGTTATTTTCATTCATACTTTATCAGTCCAGCACCTACGTTTTTAAGTATGTTGTGGTGTCGCTGTTGTTAGTAATAAGAGGGGGATCCAGTGTATTGTGTATTTATATAGACAATATAAATAAACTCTCTCTCTCTCTCTCTCTCTCTCTCTCTCTCTCTCTCTCTCTCTCTCTCTCTCAGGTGGAGTTCCTGTTTCCCTTGACGATTGTTCCCACGGATGACGAGCCTCCCATCATCAACGTGAATACTGGCCTGGTGCTCTTCAAGAACCAGATTATGGCCATCTCTCCGCTGATGCTCAGCGCCGCTGACATCGACTCGGAAGATTCCACAATCAAGTTCATGATCGAGCCGCCGTTCTCAACCATCGGGGGGTTGCTGCTGAGGCAGTTCGATGCCCCAGAAGACCCCGAGTTGTGGAAGTTCAACGCTGAGGATGGGGTGTATGAGAAGGAGGTGACAGAGTGGCTGCAGAAAGACATCACAGACGGGAAGGTGTTCTATAAACACACCAGACCACATAACACTGACACGGTCATAGACCAGTTTGTGTTCAGAGTCCATGACGACAACGACCCACCTAACGAATCGGGTGAGAGCACGTTCATCATCAGGGTTCTACCCATCGACGACGTTCCCCCTGAGCTTTTTCCCGGTACCACGCTCCAAGTAACTGTTCAGGAGTACCAGCTGACTCATTTCGGTAAGAACATGCTTCTCTACACCGATCTAGACACTGAGGACCGTGACCTGAAATATACAGTGATCCAGCCGCCGACAGACACAGACGAGAACAGCCCGGTGGTGTTCGGGTCCATTGTTCTGACCGAGAGCCCCGACACTGAGGTCAACGAGTTCACGCAGGCTCAGGTCAACCACCACAAGATATCCTACAGTCCTCCCGACCAGGAGCTGGGCATCACGGCTCACGTCCTCCAGTTCCGGTTCTCTGTCGAAGACACGGCGGGGAATAGCGTCGAGGGGGCTTTCAGGATTTTCCTCCAGCCAGTTGACAACAAACCACCACAGATCACTAACACTGGCTTTTCTGTGTTTGAGCAAGGCGTGCATGTGATATCCAGTGCTGAGTTGGACACATCAGACCCAGACACAGATAGTAAACAGATATCGTTTACCCTCAGCCAGCCTCCGCAGCACGGCCAAGTCCAGCATGCCTTCTCAGACCTACCCAAAGGGGGAGCTTTCTACCTAGAGGACATCTCAGACAGGAAGATCATATACGTCCAAAACGGCGACAAGACAGTGAGCGACGTGTTCCAACTCGACATCAGCGATGGAATCCACGTCGTCACGGTTCAAGTCAGAGTCGTCGTGAAGCCCATAGATGACGAGACGCCGACTGTCAGTTTGCCGGCCGGGACGGTCGGTTCTCACATGGATGTTCTGGAGAATGGTGCTATGGAGATCACCACGAGCGTCCTCCAGGGGTGGGACGAGGACACCGACAACCTCCAACTGACCTTCATCATCGAGGACGCGCCTGTCTTTGGTGTCATCCTGGTTGCCGGGGCGCACGCCGTGAAGTTCACCCAAGCCGACATCATCAACGGTTTAGTGGTGTATGCCCACACCGGCGGAGAGATTGGCCTGATGTCCATCAAGGACAGCTTCAACCTCACCCTAACTGACTTGTCAGATGATTGGTCAGTGGGCGGGAGCAAGGTCAACGGTGTCCACGTCCGCGTCACAATCATCCCCGTCGACAACCAGGCCCCCGAGGTAACCGTGTGTGACCAGTTCAGCGTCGTCGAAGGAGAGAAGTATGCCATCGGAGTACAGTATTTAAAGGCCGAAGACAAAGACACTCCCAGTGATGATATTCTCTGCACCATCGTCGTCCAGCCCACGTCTGGTTATGTGGAGAACATCTCCCCAGCTCCTGGATCAGAGAGTTCGCGGTCAGGGACGGCGGTCAGCGCCTTCTACATCAGAGACATCAGAGAAGGACATGTGTATTACGTTCAGAGTATCCACAAGGGGTTAGAACCCGTAGAGGACAGGTTCACATTTAGATGCTCCGACGGTATCAACTTCTCAGAAAGGCATTTCTTCCCTATTGTGATTATTCCGGCTAATGATGAAAAGCCAGAGATTTACTTGAGGGAGATAGTTGTGATGGAGGGGATGAATATTGTCATAGACACTCATCTCCTGAACGGAGCAGACGCTGATATCCCAGCAGGGGAGCTGACTTTCATCATCTCCAAACTGCCCAAACACGGCTTCATCCTCAACCAGCTAGCCACAGGCTTAGTCCCAGTCATAAACTTCACCTTAGAGCAGATCAGGGAAGCTTCCAGTTTCATCTACGAACATGACGACTCTGAGACCACCGAGGACAGCTTCGATGTCATTCTAACAGATGGGAAATATTCGGTAGAGAGAACCGCCATGGTTATGATCATCGCCCTCGACGACGAGACACCGAGAATGCTGGTTAATAACGGTCTGGAGGTGGAAGTAGGTGAGTCGAAAGAGATCAACAACAAGGTACTCAAAGCCACAGATCTAGACTCGGACGATGGAGCGCTGACATATGTGATCCGCTTCGGTCCTGTTCAGGGTGTTCTTCAGAGGAAAACCCCATCTGGTTCTCTGGAGAACATCATGTTAGGCATGAATTTCACACAGAGGGATGTGGACAAAAGGTTGATTGTTTACACACACAATGGTCAAGAAGGCATCCTTGACCTGGTCAAGTTGGACGTCACCGACGGCATGAACCCTCTGATCGATCGTTACTTCTACATCACCATCAGGAGCATCGACATGGTCTTCCCAAACGTGGTCAGCAAAGGAGTCTCTCTGAAGGAAGGCGGTAGAGTGACATTGACCACAGATCTTCTCATTACTAGCGATCACAACAGTCCAGATGAACGTCTGGTGTTCACCATCACCAGAGCTCCAGTTAGAGGACACCTGGAGTGTACTGATACACCAGGGGTCCCCATCGTGTCGTTCACCCAACTCCAGCTGGCTGGCAGTAAAGTCTACTACATCCATACCTCGGACGATGAAGTCAAGATGGACAGTTTCGAGTTTGAGGTAACCGACGGTTACAACCCGGTGTTCCGTACGTTCCGAGTCTCTATCGTGGATGTGGATAACAAGAAACCAGTTTTAACGGTTCACGGACTCGTGGTCACCGAGGGGCAGAGTAAACTCCTCACGCCATTCGAGCTGACCACAGAGGATCAGGACACAGCTGACCGGTTGTTGAAGTTCACCGTCACCCAACCGCCGGTGCACGGCAAACTCCTCTATAACCACACCTCACCGGTCACCATCTTCACCAAGCAAGACCTCAACGAGAACCTCATCAGCTACAAACACAATGACCCTGAGACCTCCGAAGACTCCTTCTCATTTACTGTGACCGACGGGACACACACTGACTTCTACGTGTTCCCCGACACGGTGTTCGAGACACGGCGCCCACAGACGATGAAGATCACGGTGGTGGCCTTAGATAACGGTGTCCCCCAGCTGGTGGTGAATAAGGGCGCCCCGACACTGAGGATCCTGTCCACTGGGCACCTGGGGTTCCCCATGACCTCCAAGGTTCTACGGGCGTTAGACAGGGACAGCGTTCCGGCTTCCTTGGTGTTCCACGTCACCACGGAACCCAAGCATGGTTACCTCATCAACCTGGGCAAAGGGAACGACTCTATCGACACCTTCAGTCAAGGTAAGACACCAGCCAATCTGTATTATTGATTATTGACTGTTTGATCGATTGATTGATTTGGGTATATGATTTCTTATCACTTAGTTATGTTGAATGATTGATTGATAGATAGATTCATTGATTGATTGATTTAATTTATTTCATGACTTTCTAAAACATTCGTTTATTTCCTTTGAGGTTTTGTTAAAATCTATATAGCATATTTAAATCTATATTTAAAATGTAGAACCGGCATTATTGGTAAGTCTGAAACGACAATGGAACAATCACAGCTCAGCAATCCACACATGTATTTACACATTCCCTCGGTTCATAATTACTAGATAATGACTTAATCACCCAATGCATTACAAAGATTTTATTTAGATCGGGATAATTATTAATCTAACTGGCAGGTACTGGCTGGGGAATTGAAATGTTAATCTATGAGGGAGGGAGGGAGGATGTAGCTGCAATTTAGATGTTAGTGACAGACTTGCTCTTCAGAGTGTGATTAACAGGGGAAAATAGAGGCTGCGGTTGTATGTTAGCATAGCAGACCTGGGTTCAAATACTATTCAAAATCACATAGACTTAATCTGGGCTTGATTGAGCTTGTCCTAAAGACTGCGAACCCTGGTCCCCGCTCATCTGGCAATCCAGGAGGACTAAAGCAAATTCAACAAGATATTTAAAATATTACAAATATAACTCGACCTCAGGTCTGCATGGTGGTAGCACACTGTAGTCCAGTGACTCCCAACCTTCTTTGAACTGTGGCAGACCTTGATGGAGATAAAAAAAAATTTTTGCAGCAGCACACCGAACATGTCCCTATTAATTTATTTAGTGGTAATGAACTCCATCTCATCTGATCCACAATGCAAATAATCTGTTTTCTTTGACACCTTTTTAATAGATGAAATAGTTTCCAAATGTCCAAATAATCAGAAAGTATCAAAAAATAATTGTGAAGCTAAAAAAACAAAAAACACTTTAAAAATGTTTTGAACAAGATGACATGACAAATGCTTATATCGGCCCCATGAATTGAATTAGATTTGATTCCACAACGACACAACAGTAAATACTATACTACAGTAAAGAACATATATTTTAAAACTACAGACTTTACCAAATACACTACAGTGAATACTATAGTATTTAACCATTGTATACTATAATATCTTTTCATGTGGTCTGCACTTGTGCTCTCATGTCAAAATTCCATGTACATTCCACAGTA
This sequence comes from Brachymystax lenok tsinlingensis, assembly GCA_030435695.1. NCBI lineage: Eukaryota > Metazoa > Chordata > Actinopteri > Salmoniformes > Salmonidae > Brachymystax > Brachymystax lenok. The sequence goes on along the minus strand of CM059787.1, from coordinate 6,026,765 downwards.
CAGGTTTATAAGTGAGTGTTCCAAAAAATTTTCAAGACTAGGAAAAGAGAGTTCCTCAAGGCACACCTGAGAGTTCCTCAAGGCACACCTGAGAGTTCCTCAAGGCACACCTGAGAGTTCCTCAAGGCACACCTGAGAGTTCCTCAAGGCACACCTGAAAGTTCCTCAAGGCACACATGTTTGGGGAGATGTTTCATTCTGGGCTGCATCCCAAATGGCAGTTCAGTACAGTGGCTTGTTAAATGAGACGAGTAAAGAAAAGGATCATGGGTAAGAGGTCAGAGTAGGTGTAGGTGTGTGTGTTTGCGTGTGTGTGTGTGTGTGTGTGTGTGTGTGTGCATGATTGTGTGTGTATGAGAGACGGCAATCAATCGAATAATGTAAGCTAATTCTCTGTTAAACTCTTTCGAAGTGTAGTGATCTGTGTAAGGTAATTCTCTGTAAAACTCTTCAGAAGTGTAGTGATCTGTGTAAGATAATTCTCTGTAAAACTCTTCAGAAGTGTAGTGATCTGTGTCTAATGTGATATGCTGAGTGTGTTGTAAGCACATTGTAGAGACAAGTCTAGGATTCAAACCCAGTTATACTAGGAGGTGAGGAGAGAGGCACCGCGGTGTGGAGGGTTGTGCTAGATGGGATACGGCTATGACAAAAAAAACATTGCATGTTCAAGTCGCGTCGGGAAGAAATGTTATCGTTTTTTGTTAATCCTAACCTATTTTTCCTAACCTGCTACGTTAATTATCCTAACCTGCTGCAAAGTTTCTCCTAACATGCTACAAAAAAATACATTCTGTCCATAGGTGCATACCATCTAGTCAAAATCGCTGTGGAGGGAAGCCAAGACTAGAAACAGAGGCAGGCAGACAGACGGAAGCAGAGGCTTTTCTTTCTGGAAGACAGAATATTCTTCTGACATCCACCAGTGTCACTGTGTCTGGGAAAGGGAGATAGGGGAGAAGGGGGAGAGGGAGGGATAGACAGAGAGAGAGAGAGCGAGGGGGAGAGAGAGAGTGAAAAAGAGGGAGGAGGGGAGAGAGGGAAAGAGAGAGGGGGGGCAGGGAGAGAGAAATGGAAGGACAAAAGGAAAGATGCAAGGAGAGAGAGGGAGAGAGAGATAAAGAGAGAAATGTAAGAAGAGAGAGAGACTCAGCAAACATTCTCATCAGAGGAAGCAGCGAGGCGAAAGAGACACTCTTGTCTTTATTTACCCCTCCTACTAGCCTGGGCTGGTCCCACGATGCACTTTGCTAAATATTTCATGACCTTAGTGCCCTATGGTTCACAATGTTGACTTCTAGTTCTGCCAGGTCTCTGTGTCTTGTAGCTTCCATTAGGGCCTCATCTCAATACTTCCAGCTCTGCCAGGTCTCTGTGTCTTGTAGCTTCCATTAGGGCCTCATCTCAATACTTCCAGCTCTGCCAGGTCTCTGTGTCTTGTAGCTTCCATTAGGGCCTCATCGCAATACTTCCAGCTCTGCCAGGTCTCTGTGTCTTGTAGCTTCCATTAGGGCCTCATCGCAATACTTCCAGTTCTGCCAGGTCTCTGTGTCTTGTAGCTTCCATTAGGGCCTCATCGCAATACTTCCAGCTCTGCCAGGTCTCTGTTGCTTGTAGCTTCCATTAGGGCCTCGTCACAATACAGTTAGTACAGTCTTTAAAACACTACAGGATAGTACAGTCTGTAAAAACACTACAGGATAGTACAGTCTGTAAAACACTACAGGATAGTGCTGTCTAAAACACTATAGGAGAGTACAGTCTGTAAAAACACTACAGGATAGTACAGTCTGTAAAACACTACAGGATAGTACAGTCTGTAAAACACTACAGGATAGTACAGTCTGTAAAACCCTACAGGATAGTACAGTCTGTAAAACACTACAGGATAGTACAGTCTGTAAAACACTACAGGATAGTACAGTCTGTAAAACACTACAAGATAGTACAGTCTGTAAAAACACTACAGGATAGTACAGTCTGTAAAACACTACAGGATAGTACAGTCTAAAACACTACAGGATAGTACAGCCTGTAAAACACTACAAGATAGTACAGTCTGTAAAAACACTACAGGACAGTACAGTCTAAAACACTACAGGATAGTACAGCCTGTAAAACACTACAAGATAGTACAGTCTGTAAAACACTACAAGATAGTACAGTCTGTAAAACACTACAGGATTGTACAGTCTAAAACACTACAGAATAGTACAGTCTAAAACACTACAGGATAGTACAGTCTGTAAAACACTACAGGATAGTACAGTCTGTAAAACACTACAGGATAGTACAGTCTGTAAAACACTACAGGATAGTACAGTCTAAAACACTACAGGATAGTACAGCCTGTAAAACACTACAAGATAGTACAGTCTGTAAAACACTACAGGATAGTAAAGTCTAAAACACTACAGGATAGTACAGCCTGTAAAACACTACAGGATAGTACAGTCTGTAAAACACTACAGGATAGTACAGTCTGTAAAACACTACAGGATAGTACAGTCTGTAAAACACTACAGGATAGTACAGTCTGTAAAACACTACAGGATAGTACAGTCTGTAAAACACTACAGGATAGTACAGTCTAAAACACTACAGGATAGTACAGCCTGTAAAACACTACAGGATAGTACAGCCTGTAAAACACTACAAGATAATACAGTCTGTAAAACACTACAGGAAAGTAAAGTCTAAAACACTACAGGATAGTACAGTCTAAAACACTACAGGATAGTACAGTCTGTAAAATACTACAGGATAGTACAGTCTGTAAAACACTACAGGATAGTACAGTCTGTAAAACACTACAGGATAGTACAGTCTAAAACACTACAGGATAGTACAGCCTGTAAAACACTACAGGATAGTAAAGTCTAAAACACTACAGGATAGTACAGCCTGTAAAACACTACAGGATAGTACAGTCTGTAAAACACTACAGGATAGTACAGTCTGTAAAACACTACAGGATAGTACAGTCTGTAAAACACTACAGGATAGTACAGTCTGTAAAACACTACAGGATAGTACAGTCTGTAAAACACTACAGGATAGTACAGTCTAAAACACTACAGGATAGTACAGCCTGTAAAACACTACAGGATAGTACAGCCTGTAAAACACTACAAGATAGTACAGTCTGTAAAACACTACAGGAAAGTAAAGTCTAAAACACTACAGGATAGTACAGTCTGTAAAACACTACAGGATAGTACAGTCTAAAACACTACAGGATAGTACAGTCTGTAAAAACACTACAGGATAGTACAGTCTGTAAAACACTACAGGATAGTACAGTCTGTAAAACACTACAGGATAGTACAGTCTGTAAAACACTACAGGATAGTACAGTCTGTAAAACACTACAGGATAGTACAGTCTAAAACACTACAGGATAGGACAGCCTGTAAAACACTACAACATAGTACAGTCTGTAAAAACACTACAGGATAGTACAGTCTGTAAAACACTACAGGACAGTACAGTCTGTAAAACACTACAGGATAGTACAGTCTGTAAAACACTACAGGATAGTACAGTCTGTAAAACACCACAGGATACTACAGTCTGTAAAACACTACAGGATAGTACAGTCTAAAACACTACAGGATAGTACAGCCTGTAAAACACTACAGGATAGTACAGCCTGTAAAACACTACAAGATAGTACAGTCTGTAAAACACTACAGGATAGTAAAGTCTAAAACACTACAGGATAGTACAGTCTGTAAAACACTACAGGATAGTACAGTCTAAAACACTACAGGATAGTACAGTCTGTAAAACACTACAGGATAATACAGTCTAAAACACTACAGGATAGTACAGTCTGTAAAACACTACAGGATAGTAAAGTCTAAAACACTACAGGATAGTACAGTCTGTAAAACACTACAGGATAGTACAGTCTGTAAAACACTACAGGATAGTACAGTCTGTAAAACACTACAGGATAGTGCTGTCTAAAACACTATAGGAGAGTACAGTCTGTAAAAACACTACAGGATAGTACAGTCTGTAAAACACTACAGGATAGTACAGTCTGTAAAACACTACAGAATAGTACAGTCTGTAAAACACTACAGGATAGTACAGTCTGTAAAACACTACAGGATAGTACAGTCTTTAAAACACTACAGGATAGTACAGTCTAAAACACTACAGGATAGGACAGCCTGTAAAACACTACAAGATAGTACAGTCTGTAAAAACACTACATGATAGTACAGTCTGTAAAACACTACAGGATAGTACAGTCTAAAACACTACAGGATAGTACAGCCTGTAAAACACTACAAGATAGTACAGTCTGTAAAAACACTACAGGATAGTACAGTCTAAAACACTACAGGATAGTACAGCCTGTAAAACACTACAAGATAGTACAGTCTGTAAAACACTACAGGATAGTACAGTCTGTAAAACACTACAAGATAGTACAGTCTGTAAAACACTACAGGATTGTACAGTCTAAAACACTACAGAATAGTACAGTCTAAAACACTACAGGATAGTACAGTCTGTAAAACACTACAGGATAGTACAGTCTGTAAAACACTACAGGATAGTACAGTCTAAAAACACTACAGGATAGTACAGTCTGTAAAACACTACAGGATAGTAAAGTCTAAAACACTACAGGATAGTACAGCCTGTAAAACACTACAAGATTGTACAGACTGTAAAACACTACAGGAAAGTAAAGTCTAAAACACTACAGGATAGTACAGTGTGTAAAACACTACAGGATAGTACAGTCTAAAACACTACAGGATAGTACAGTCTGTAAAACACTACAGGATAGTAAAGTCTAAAACACTACAGGATAGTACAGCCTGTAAAACACTACAGGATAGTACAGTCTGTAAAACACTACAGGATAGTAAAGTCTAAAACACTACAGGATAGTACAGCCTGTAAAACACTACAAGATAGTACAGTCTGTTAAAACACTACAGGATAGTACAGTCTGTAAAACACTACAGGATAGTGCTGTCTAAAACACTATAGGAGAGTACAGTCTGTATAAACACTACAGGATAGTACAGTCTGTAAAACACTACAGGATAGTAAAGCCTGTAAAACACTACAGGATAGTACAGCCTGTAAAACCCTACAAGATAGTACAGTCTGTAAAACACTACAGGAAAGTAAAGTCTAAAACACTACAGGATAGTACAGTCTGTGAAACACTACAGGATAGTACAGTCTAAAACACTACAGGATAGTACAGTCTGTAAAACACTACAGGATAGTACAGTCTAAAACACTACAGGATAGTACAGTCTGTAAAACACTACAGGATAGTAAAGTCTAAAACACTACAGGATAGTACAGTCTGTAAACACTACAGGATAGTACAGTCTGTAAAACACTACAGGATAGTACAGTCTAAAACACTACAGGATAGTACAGTCTGTAAAACACTACAGGATAGTACAGTCTAAAACACTACAGGATAGTACAGTCTGTAAAACACTACAGGATAGTAAAGTCTAAAACACTACAGGATAGTACAGTCTGTAAAACACTACAGGATAGTACAGTCTGTAAAACACTACAGGATAGTAAAGTCTAAAACACTACAGGATAGTACAGCCTGTAAAACACTACAAGATAGTACAGTCTGTTAAAACACTACAGGATAGTACAGTCTGTAAAACACTACAGGATAGTGCTGTCTAAAACACTATAGGAGAGTACAGTCTGTAAAAACACTACAGGATAGTACAGTCTGTAAAACACTACAGGATAGTACAGTCTGTAAAACACTACAGGATAGTACAGTCTGTAAAACACTACAGGATAGTACAGTCTGTAAAACACTACAGGATAGTACAGTCTGTAAAACACTACAAGATAGTACAGTCTAAAACACTACAGGATAGGACAGCCTGTAAAACACTACAAGATAGTACAGTCTGTAAAAACACTACAGGATAGTACAGTCTGTAAAACACTACAGGATAGTACAGTCTAAAACACTACAGGATAGTACAGCCTGTAAAACACTACAAGATAGTACAGTCTGTAAAAACACTACAGGATAGTACAGTCTAAAACACTACAGGATAGTACAGCCTGTAAAACACTACAAGATAGTACAGTCTGTAAAACACTACAGGATAGTACAGTCTGTAAAACACTACAAGATAGTACAGTCTGTAAAACACTACAGGATTGTACAGTCTAAAACACTACAGAATAGTACAGTCTAAAACACTACAGGATAGTAGTCTGTAAAACACTACAGGATAGTACAGTCTGTAAAACACTACAGGATAGTACAGTCTGTAAAACACTACAGGATAGTACAGTCTGTAAAACACTACAGGATAGTACAGTCTAAAACACTACAGGATAGTACAGTCTGTAAAACACTACAGGATAGTACAGTCTAAAACACTACAGGATAGTACAGCCTGTAAAACACTACAGGATAGTACAGCCTGTAAAACACTACAAGATAGTACAGTCTGTAAAACACTACAGGATAGTAAAGTCTAAAACACTACAGGATAGTACAGTCTGTAAAACACTACAGGATAGTACAGTCTAAAACACTACAGGATAGTACAGTCTGTAAAACACTACAGGATAGTACAGTCTAAAACACTACAGGATAGTACAGTCTGTAAAACACTACAGGATAGTAAAGTCTAAAACACTACAGGATAGTACAGTCTGTAAAACACTACAGGATAGTACAGTCTGTAAAACACTACAGGATAGTAAAGTCTAAAACACTACAGGATAGTACAGCCTGTAAAACACTACAAGATAGTACAGTCTGTTAAAACACTACAGGATAGTACAGTCTGTAAAACACTACAGGATAGTGCTGTCTAAAACACTATAGGAGAGTACAGTCTGTAAAAACACTACAGGATAGTACAGTCTGTAAAACACTACAGGATAGTACAGTCTGTAAAACACTACAGGATAGTACAGTCTGTAAAACACTACAGGATAGTACAGTCTGTAAAACACTACAGGATAGTACAGTCTGTAAAACACTACAGGATAGTACAGTCTAAAACACTACAGGATAGGACAGCCTGTAAAACACTACAAGATAGTACAGTCTGTAAAAACACTACAGGATAGTACAGTCTGTAAAACACTACAGGATAGTACAGTCTAAAACACTACAAGAATGTACAGCCTGTAAAACACTACAAGATAGTACAGTCTGTAAAAACACTACAGGATAGTACAGTCTAAAACACTACAGGATAGTACAGCCTGTAAAACACTACAAGATAGTACAGTCTGTAAAACACTACAGGATAGTACAGTCTGTAAAACACTACAAGATAGTACAGTCTGTAAAACACTACAGGATTGTACAGTCTAAAACACTACAGAATAGTACAGTCTAAAACACTACAGGATAGTACAGTCTGTAAAACACTACAGGATAGTACAGTCTGTAAAACACTACAGGATAGTACAGTCTAAAAACACTACAGGATAGTACAGTCTGTAAAACACTACAGGATAGTAAAGTCTAAAACACTACAGGATAGTACAGCCTGTAAAACACTACAAGATTGTACAGACTGTAAAACACTACAGGAAAGTAAAGTCTAAAACACTACAGGATAGTACAGTGTGTAAAACACTACAGGATAGTACAGTCTAAAACACTACAGGATAGTATAGTCTGTAAAACACTACAGGATAGTAAAGTCTAAAACACTACAGGATAGTACAGCCTGTAAAACACTACAGGATAGTACAGTCTGTAAAACACTACAGGATAGTAAAGTCTAAAACACTACAGGATAGTACAGCCTGTAAAACACTACAGGATAGTACAGTCTGTTAAAACACTACAGGATAGTACAGTCTGTAAAACACTACAGGATAGTGCTGTCTAAAACACTATAGGAGAGTACAGTCTGTATAAACACTACAGGATAGTACAGTCTGTAAAACACTACAGGATAGTAAAGCCTGTAAAACACTACAGGATAGTACAGTCTGTAAAACACTACAGGATAGTACAGCCTGTAAAACACTACAAGATAGTACAGTCTGTTAAAACACTACAGGATAGTACAGTCTGTAAAACACTACAGGATAGTGCTGTCTTAAACACTATAGGATAGTACAGTCTGTAAAACACTACAGGATAGTACAGTCTAAAACACTACAGGATAGGACAGCCTGTAAAACACTACAAGATAGTACAGTCTGTAAAAACACTACAGGATAGTACAGTCTGTAAAACACTACAGGATAGTACAGTCTAAAACACTACAGGATAGTACAGCCTGTAAAACACTACAAGATAGTACAGTCTGTAAAAACACTACAGGATAGTACAGTCTAAAACACTACAGGATAGTACAGCCTGTAAAACACTACAAGATAGTACAGTCTGTAAAACACTACAGGATAGTACAGTCTGTAAAACACTACAAGATAGTACAGTCTGTAAAACACTACAGGATTGTACAGTCTAAAACACTACAGAATAGTACAGTCTAAAACACTACAGGATAGTACAGTCTGTAAAACACTACAGGATAGTACAGTCTGTAAAACACTACAGGATAGTACAGTCTGTAAAACACTACAGGATAGTACAGCCTGTAAAACACTACAAGATAGTACAGTCTGTAAAACACTACAGGATAGTAAAGTCTAAAACACTACAGGATAGTACAGCCTGTAAAACACTACAAGATAGTACAGACTGTAAAACACTACAGGAAAGTAAAGTCTAAAACACTACAGGATAGTACAGTGTGTAAAACACTACAGGATAGTACAGTCTAAAACACTACAGGATAGTACAGTCTGTAAAACACTACAGGATAGTAAAGTCTAAAACACTACAGGATAGTACAGCCTGTAAAACACTACAGGATAGTACAGTCTGTAAAACACTACAGGATAGTAAAGTCTAAAACACTACAGGATAGTACAGCCTGTAAAACACTACAAGATAGTACAGTCTGTTAAAACACTACAGGATAGTACAGTCTGTAAAACACTACAGGATAGTGCTGTCTAAAACACTATAGGAGAGTACAGTCTGTAAAAACACTACAGGATAGTACAGTCTGTAAAACACTACAGGATAGTGCAGTCTGTAAAACACTACAGGATAGTACAGTCTGTAAAACCCTACAGGATATTACAGTCTGTAAAACACTACAGGATAGTACAGTCTGTAAAACACTACAGGACAGTACAGTCTGTAAAACACTACAGGATAGTACAGTCTGTAAAACACTACAGGATAGTACAGTCTGTAAAACACTACAGGATAGTACAGTCTAAAACACTACAGGATAGGACAGCCTGTTAAACACTACAAGATAGTACAGTCTGTAAAAACACTACAGGATAGTACAGTCTGTAAAACAATACAGGATAGTACAGTCTAAAACAGTACAGGATAGTACAGCCTTGTAAAACACTACAAGATAGTACAGTCTGTAAAAACACTACAGGATAGTACAGTCTAAAACACTACAGGATAGTACAGCCTGTAAAACACTACAAGATAGTACAGTCTGTAAAACACTACAAGATAGTACAGTCTGTAAAACACTACAGGATTGTACAGTCTAAAACACTACAGAATAGTACAGTCTAAAACACTACAGGATAGTGCAGTCTGTTAAAACACTACAGGATAGTACAGTCTAAAACACTACAGGATAGTACAGTCTGTAAAACACTACAGGATAGTACAGTCTAAAACACTACAGGATAGTACAGTCTGTAAAACACTACAGGATAGTAAAGTCTAAAACACTACAGGATAGTACAGTCTGTAAAACACTACAGGATAGTACAGTCTGTAAAACACTACAGGATAGTAAAGTCTAAAACACTACAGGATAGTACAGCCTGTAAAACACTACAAGATAGTACAGTCTGTTAAAACACTACAGGATAGTACAGTCTGTAAAACACTACAGGATAGTGCTGTCTAAAACACTATAGGAGAGTACAGTCTGTAAAAACACTACAGGATAGTACAGTCTGTAAAACACTACAGGATAGTACAGTCTGTAAACACTACAGGATAGTACAGTCTGTAAAACACTACAGGATAGTACAGTCTGTAAAACACTACAGGATAGTACAGTCTGTAAAACACTACAAGATAGTACAGTCTAAAACACTACAGGATAGGACAGCCTGTAAAACACTACAAGATAGTACAGTCTGTAAAAACACTACAGGATAGTACAGTCTGTAAAACACTACAGGATAGTACAGTCTAAAACACTACAGGATAGTACAGCCTGTAAAACACTACAAGATAGTACAGTCTGTAAAAACACTACAGGATAGTACAGTCTAAAACACTACAGGATAGTACAGCCTGTAAAACACTACAAGATAGTACAGTCTAAAACACTACAGGATAGTACAGTCTGTAAAACACTACAAGATAGTACAGTCTGTAAAACACTACAGGATTGTACAGTCTAAAACACTACAGAATAGTACAGTCTAAAACACTACAGGATAGTACAGTCTGTAAAACACTACAGGATAGTACAGTCTGTAAAACACTACAGGATAGTACAGTCTGTAAAACACTACAGGATAGTACAGTCTGTAAAACACTACAGGATAGTACAGTCTAAAACACTACAGGATAGTACAGTCTGTAAAACACTACAGGATAGTACAGTCTAAAACACTACAGGATAGTACAGCCTGTAAAACACTACAGGATAGTACAGCCTGTAAAACACTACAAGATAGTACAGTCTGTAAAACACTACAGGATAGTACAGTCTAAAACACTACAGGATAGTACAGTCTGTAAAACACTACAGGATAGTACAGTCTAAAACACTACAGGATAGTACAGTCTGTAAAACACTACAGGATAGTACAGTCTAAAACACTACAGGATAGTACAGTCTGTTAAAACACTACAGGATAGTAAAGTCTAAAACACTACAGGATAGTACAGTCTGTAAAACACTACAGGATAGTACAGTCTGTAAAACACTACAGGATAGTAAAGTCTAAAACACTACAGGATAGTACAGCCTGTAAAACACTACAAGATAGTACAGTCTGTTAAAACACTACAGGATAGTACAGTCTGTAAACACTACAGGATAGTGCTGTCTAAAACACTATAGGAGAGTACAGTCTGTAAAAACACTACAGGATAGTACAGTCTGTAAAACACTACAGGATAGTACAGTCTGTAAAACACTACAGGATAGTACAGTCTGTAAAACACTACAGGATAGTACAGTCTGTAAAACACTACAGGATAGTACAGTCTGTAAAACACTACAGGATAGTACAGTCTAAAACACTACAGGATAGTACAGTCTGTAAAACACTACAAGATAGTACAGTCTGTAAAAACACTACAGGATAGTACAGTCTGTAAAACACTACAGGATAGTACAGTCTAAAACACTACAAGAATGTACAGCCTGTAAAACACTACAAGATAGTACAGTCTGTAAAAACACTACAGGATAGTACAGTCTAAAACACTACAGGATAGTACAGCCTTGTAAAACACTACAAGATAGTACAGTCTGTAAAAACACTACAGGATAGTACAGTCTGTAAAACACTACAGGATAGTACAGTCTGTAAAACACTACAGGATAGTACAGTCTAAAACACTACAGAATAGTACAGTCTAAAACACTACAGGATAGTACAGTCTGTAAAACACTACAGGATAGTACAGTCTGTAAAACACTACAGGATAGTACAGTCTGTAAAACACTACAGGATAGTACAGTCTGTAAAACACTACAGGATAGTACAGTCTAAAAACACTACAGGATAGTACAGTCTGTAAAACACTACAGGATAGTAAAGTCTAAAACACTACAGGATAGTACAGCCTGTAAAACACTACAAGATTGTACAGACTGTAAAACACTACAGGAAAGTAAAGTCTAAAACACTACAGGATAGTACAGTGTGTAAAACACTACAGGATAGTACAGTCTAAAACACTACAGGATAGTATAGTCTGTAAAACACTACAGGATAGTAAAGTCTAAAACACTACAGGATAGTACAGCCTGTAAAAACACTACAGGATAGTACAGTCTGTAAAACACTACAGGATAGTAAAGTCTAAAACACTACAGGATAGTACAGCCTGTAAAACACTACAGGATAGTACAGTCTGTTAAAACACTACAGGATAGTACAGTCTGTAAAACACTACAGGATAGTGCTGTCTAAAACACTATAGGAGAGTACAGTCTGTATAAACACTACAGGATAGTACAGTCTGTAAAACACTACAGGATAGTAAAGCCTGTAAAACACTACAGGATAGTACAGTCTGTAAAACACTACAGGATAGTACAGCCTGTAAAACACTACAAGATAGTACAGTCTGTTAAAACACTACAGGATAGTACAGTCTGTAAAACACTACAGGATAGTGCTGTCTTAAACACTATAGGAGAGTACAGTCTGTAAAAACACTACAGGATAGTACAGTCTGTAAAACACTACAGGATAGTACAGTCTGTAAAACACTACAGGATAGTACAGTCTGTAAAACACTACAGGATAGTACAGTCTGTAAAACACTACAGGATAGTACAGTCTGTAAAACACTACAGGATAGTACAGTCTAAAACACTACAGGATAGGACAGCCTGTAAAACACTACAAGATAGTACAGTCTGTAAAAACACTACAGGATAGTACAGTCTGTAAAACACTACAGGATAGTACAGTCTAAAACACTACAGGATAGTACAGCCTGTAAAACACTACAAGATAGTACAGTCTGTAAAAACACTACAGGATAGTACAGTCTAAAACACTACAGGATAGTACAGCCTGTAAAACACTACAAGATAGTACAGTCTGTAAAACACTACAGGATAGTACAGTCTGTAAAACACTACAAGATAGTACAGTCTGTAAAACACTACAGGATTGTACAGTCTAAAACACTACAGAATAGTACAGTCTAAAACACTACAGGATAGTACAGTCTGTAAAACACTACAGGATAGTACAGTCTGTAAAACACTACAGGATAGTACAGTCTGTAAAACACTACAGGATAGTACAGTCTGTAAAACACTACAGGATAGTACAGCCTGTAAAACACTACAAGATAGTACAGTCTGTAAAACACTACAGGATAGTAAAGTCTAAAACACTACAGGATAGTACAGCCTGTAAAACACTACAAGATAGTACAGACTGTAAAACACTACAGGAAAGTAAAGTCTAAAACACTACAGGATAGTACAGTGTGTAAAACACTACAGGATAGTACAGTCTAAAACACTACAGGATAGTACAGTCTGTAAAACACTACAGGATAGTAAAGTCTAAAACACTACAGGATAGTACAGCCTGTAAAACACTACAGGATAGTACAGTCTGTAAAACACTACAGGATAGTAAAGTCTAAAACACTACAGGATAGTACAGCCTGTAAAACACTACAAGATAGTACAGTCTGTTAAAACACTACAGGATAGTACAGTCTGTAAAACACTACAGGATAGTGCTGTCTAAAACACTATAGGAGAGTACAGTCTGTAAAAACACTACAGGATAGTACAGTCTGTAAAACACTACAGGATAGTGCAGTCTGTAAAACACTACAGGATAGTACAGTCTGTAAAACCCTACAGGATATTACAGTCTGTAAAACACTACAGGATAGTACAGTCTGTAAAACACTACAGGACAGTACAGTCTGTAAAACACTACAGGATAGTACAGTCTGTAAAACACTACAGGATAGTACAGTCTGTAAAACACTACAGGATAGTACAGTCTAAAACACTACAGGATAGGACAGCCTGTTAAACACTACAAGATAGTACAGTCTGTAAAAACACTACAGGATAGTACAGTCTGTAAAACAATACAGGATAGTACAGTCTAAAACAGTACAGGATAGTACAGCCTTGTAAAACACTACAAGATAGTACAGTCTGTAAAAACACTACAGGATAGTACAGTCTAAAACACTACAGGATAGTACAGCCTGTAAAACACTACAAGATAGTACAGTCTGTAAAACACTACAAGATAGTACAGTCTGTAAAACACTACAGGATTGTACAGTCTAAAACACTACAGAATAGTACAGTCTAAAACACTACAGGATAGTGCAGTCTGTTAAAACACTACAGGATAGTACAATCTGTAAAACACTACTGGCCAGTACAGTCTGTAAAACACTACAGGATAGAAAAGTCTAAAACACTACAGGAAAGTAAAGTCTAAAACACTACAGGATAGTACAGTGTGTAAAACACTACAGGATAGTACAGTCTAAAACACTACAGGATAGTACAGTCTGTAAAACACTACAGGATAGTACAGTCTAAAACACTACAGGATAGTACAGTCTGTAAAACACTACAGGATAGTAAAGTCTAAAACACTACAGGATAGTACAGCCTGTAAAACACTACAGGATAGTACAGTCTGTAAAACACTACAGGATAGTAAAGTCTAAAACACTACAGGATAGTACAGCCTGTAAAACACTACAAGATAGTACAGTCTGTTAAAACACTACAGGATAGTACAGCCTGTAAAACACTACAGGATAGTACAGTCTGTTAAACACTACAGGATAGTAAAGTCTAAACACTACAGGATAGTAAAGTACAGCCTGTAAAACACTACAGGATAGTACAGTCTAAAACACTACAGGATAGTACAGTCTGTAAAAACACTACAGGATAGTACAGTCTGTAAAACACTACAGGATAGTACAGTCTAAAACACTACAGGATAGTACAGTCTGTAAAACACTACAGGATAGTACAGTCTAAAACACTACAGGATAGTACAGTCTGTAAAAACACTACAGGATAGTACAGTCTGTAAAACACTACAGGATAGTACAGTCTGTAAAACACTACAGGATAGTACAGTCTGTAAAACACTACAGGATAGTACAGTCTGTAAAACACTACAGGATAGTACAGTCTGTAAAACACTACAGGATAGTACAGTCTGTAAAACACTACAGGATAGTACAGTCTGTAAAACACTACAGGATAGTACAGTCTGTAAAACACTACAGGATAGGTACAGCCTGTAAACACTACAAGATAGTACAGTCTGTAAAAACACTACAGGATAGTACAGTCTGTAAAACACTACAGGATAGTACAGCCTGTAAAACACTACAAGATAGTACAGTCTGTTAAAACACTACAGGATAGTACAGTCTGTAAAACACTACAGGATAGTACAGCCTGTAAAACACTACAGGATAGTACAGTCTGTAAAACACTACAGGATAGTAAAGTCTAAAACACTACAGGATAGTACAGCCTGTAAAACACTACAAGATAGTACAGTCTGTAAAACACTACAGGATAGTACAGTCTGTAAACACTACAGGATAGTACAGTCTGTAAAACACTACAGGATAGTACAGTCTGTAAAAACACTACAGGATAGTACAGTCTGTAAAACACTACAGGATAGTACAGTCTGTAAAACACTACAGGATAGTACAGTCTGTAAAACCCTACAGGATAGTACAGTCTGTAAAACACTACAGGATAGTACAGTCTGTAAAACACTACAGGATAGTACAGTCTGTAAAAACACTACAGGATAGTACAGTCTGTAAAACACTACAGGATAGTACAGTCTGTAAAACACTACAGGATAGTACAGTCTGTAAAACACTACAGGATAGTACAGTCTGTAAAACACTACAGGATAGTACAGTCTGTAAAACACTACAGGATAGTACAGTCTGTAAAACACTACAGGATAGTACAGCCTGTAAAACACTACAAGGATAGTACAGTCTGTAAAACACTACAGGATAGTACAGTCTGTAAAACACTACAGGATAGTACAGTCTGTAAAACACTACAGGATAGTACAGTCTGTAAAACACTACAGGATAGTACAGTCTGTAAAACACTACAGGATAGTACAGTCTGTAAAACACTACAGGATAGTACAGTCTGTAAAACACTACAGGATAGTAAAGTCTGTAAAACACTACAGGATAGTACAGCCTGTAAAACACTACAGGATAGTACAGTCTGTAAACACTACAGGATAGTACAGTCTAAAACACTACAGGATAGTACAGTCTGTAAAACACTACAGGATAGTACAGTCTGTAAAACACTACAGGATAGTACAGTCTGTAAAACACTACAGGATAGTACAGTCTGTAAAACACTACAGGATAGTACAGTCTGTAAAACACTACAGGATAGTACAGTCTGTAAAACACTACAGGATAGTACAGTCTGTAAAACACTACAGGATAGTACAGTCTGTAAAACACTACAGGATAGTACAGTCTGTAAAACACTACAGGATAGTACAGTCTGTAAACACTACAGGATAGTACAGTCTGTAAAACACTACAGGATAGTACAGTCTGTAAAACACTACAGGATAGTACAGCCTGTAAAACACTACAGAGATAGTACAGTCTGTAAAACACTACAGGATAGTACAGTCTGTAAAACACTACAGGATAGTACAGTCTAAAACACTACAGGATAGTACAGTCTTGTAAAACACTACAGGATAGTACAGTCTGTAAAACACTACAGGATAGTACAGTCTAAAACACTACAGGATAGTACAGCCTGTAAAACACTACAAGATAGTACAGTCTGTAAAACACTACAAGATAGTACAGTCTGTAAAACACTACAGGATAGTACAGTCTAAAACACTACAGGATAGTACAGTCTAAAACACTACAGGATAGTACAGTCTGTTAAAACACTACAGGATAGTACAGTCTGTAAAACACTACAGGATAGTACAGTCTGTAAAACACTACAGGATAGTACAGTCTGTAAAACACTACAGGATAGTACAGTCTGTAAAACACTACAGGATAGTACAGTCTGTAAAACACTACAGGATAGTACAGTCTAAAACACTACAGGATAGTACAGTCTGTAAAACACTACAGGATAGTAAAGTCTGTAAAACACTAGAGGATAGTACAGTCTTTAAAACACTACAGGATAGTACAGTCTGTAAAAACACTACAGGATAGTACAGCCTGTAAAACACTACAAGATAGTACAGTCTGTAAACACTACAGGATAGTACAGTCTAAAACACTACAGGATAGTACAGCCTGTAAAACACTACAGGATAGTACAGTCTGTAAAACACTACAGGATAGTACAGTCTGTAAAACACTACAGGATAGTAAAGCCTGTAAAACACTACAGGATAGTACAGTCTGTAAAACACTACAGGATAGTACAGTCTGTAAAACACTACAGGATAGTACAGTCTGTAAAACACTACAGGATAGTACAGTCTAAAACACTACAGGATAGTACAGTCTGTAAAACACTACAGGATAGTACAGTCTAAAACACTACAGGATAGTACAGTCTGTAAAACACTACAGGATAGTACAGTCTAAAACACTACAGGATAGTACAGTCTGTAAAACACTACAGGATAGTACAGTCTGTAAAACACTACAGGATAGTACAGTCTAAAACACTACAGGATAGTACAGTCTGTAAAACACTACAGGATAGTACAGTCTGTTAAAACACTACAGGATAGTACAGCCTGTAAAACACTACAGGATAGTACAGTCTGTTAAACACTACAGGATAGTACAGTCTGTAAAACACTACAGGATAGTACAGCCTGTAAAACACTACAGGATAGTACAGTCTAAAACACTACAGAATAGTACAGTCTAAAACACTACAGGATAGTACAGTCTAAAACACTACAGAATAGTACAGTCTAAAAACTACAGGATAGTACAGTCTGTAAACTCTACAGGATAGTACAGTCTAAAACACTACAAGATAGTACAGTCTGTAAAAACACTACAGGATAGTACAGTCTAAAAACACTACAGGATAGTACAGTCTGTAAAAAACTACAGGATAGTACAGTATAAAACACTACAGGATAGTACAGTCTAAAACACTACAGGATAGTACAGTCTGTAAAACACTACAGGATAGTACAGTCTGTAAAACACTACAGGATAGTACAGTCTGTAAACACTACAGGATAGTACAGTCTAAAACACTACAGGATAGTACAGTCTGTAAAAACACTACAGGATAGTAAAGTCTGTAAAACACTAGAGGATAGTACAGTCTTTAAAACACTACAGGATAGTACAGTCTGTAAAACACTACAGGATAGTACAGTCTGTAAAAACACTACAGGATAGTACAGTCTGTAAAAACACTACAGGATAGTACAGTCTGTAAAAACACTACAGGATAGTACAATGTGTAAAACACTACAGGATAGTACAGTCTGTAAAACACTACAGGATAGTACAGTCTAAAACACTACAGGATAGTACAGTCTGTAAAACACTACAGGATAGTACAGTCTAAACCACTACAGGATAGTACAGTCTGTAAAACACTACAGGATAGTACAGTCTGTAAAACACTACTGGATAGTACAGTCTGTAAAAACACTACAGGATAGTACAATGTGTAAAACACTACAGGATAGTACAGTCTGTAAAACACTACAGGATAGTACAGTCTAAAACACTACAGGATAGTACAGTCTGTAAAACACTACAGGATAGTACAGTCTAAACCACTACAGGAATGTACAGTCTAAAACACTACAGGATAGTACAGTCTGTAAAACACTACAGGATAGTACAGTCTAAAACACTACAGGATAGTACAGTCTGTAAAACACTACAGGATAGTACAGTCTGTAAAACACTACAGGATAGTACAGTCTGTAAAACACTACAGGATAGTACAGTCTGTAAAACACTACAGGATAGTACAGTCTAAAACACTACAGGATAGTACAGTCTGTAAAACACTACAGGATAGTAAAGTCTGTAAAACACTACAGGATAGTACAGTCTGTAAAACACTACAGGACAGTACAGTCTGTAAAACACTACAGGATAGAACAGTCTGTAAAACACTACAGGATAGTACAGTCTGTAAAACACTACAGGATAGAACAGTCTAAAACACTACAGGATAGTACAGTCTGTAAAACACTACAGGATAGTACAGTCTGTAAAAACACTACAGGATAGTACAGTCTGTAAAACACTACAGGATAGTACAGTCTAAAACACTACAGGATAGTACAGTCTGTAAAACACTACAGGATAGTACAGTCTGTAAAACACTACAGGATAGTACAGTCTGTAAAACACTACAGTTAGTACAGTCTGTAAAACACTACAGGATAGTACAGTGTAAAACACTACAGGATAGTACAGTCTGTAAAACACTACAGGATAGTACAGTCTGTAAAACACTACAGGATAGTACAGTCTGTTAAAACACTATAGGATAGTACAGTCTAAAACACTACAGGATAGTACAGTGTGTAAAACACTATAGGATAGTACAGTCTGTAAAACACTACAGTTATTACAGTCTGTAAAACACTACAGTTATTACAGTCTGTAAAACACTACAGGATAGTACAGTCTGTAAAACACTACAGGATAGTACAGTCTGTAAAACACTACAGTTATTACAGTCTGTAAAACACTACAGGATAGTACAGACTGTAAAACACTACAGGATAGTACAGTCTGTAAAACACTACAGGATAGTACAGTCTAAAACACTACAGGATAGTACAGTCTGTAAAACACTACAGGATAGTACAGTCTAAAACACTACAGGATAGTACAGTCTGTAAAACACTACAGGATAGTACAGTCTGTAAAACACTACTGGATAGTACAGTCTGTAAAAACACTACAGGATAGTACAGTCTAAAACACTACAGGATAGTACAGTCTGTAAAACACTACCGGATAGTACAGTCTAAAACACTACAGGATAGTACAGTCTGTAAAACACTACAAGATAGTACAGTCTGTAAAAACACTACAGGATAGTACAGTCTGTAAAACACTACAGGATAGTACAGTCTGTAAAACACTACAGGATAGTACAGTCTGTAAAACACTACAGGATACTACAGTCTGTAAAACACTACAGGATAGTACAGTCTGTAAAACACTACAGGATAGTACAGTCTGTAAAACACTACAGGATAGTACAGTCTTTAAAACACTACAGGATAGTACAGTCTAAAACACTACAGGATAGTACAGCCTGTAAAACACTACAAGATAGTACAGTCTGTAAAACACTACAGGATAGTAAAGTCTAAAACACTACAGGATAGTACAGCCTGTAAAACACTACAGGATAGTACAGTCTGTAAAACACTACAGGATAGTAAAGTCTAAAACACTACAGGATAGTAAAGCCTGTAAAACACTACAAGATAGTACAGTCTAAAACACTACAGGATAGTACAGTCTGTAAAACACTACAGGATAGTACAGTCTAAAACACTACAGGATAGTACAGTCTGTAAAACACTACAGGATAGTAAAGTCTAAAACACTACAGGATAGTACAGCCTGTAAAACACTACAGGATAGTACAGTCTGTAAAACACTACAGGATAGTAAAGTCTAAAACACTACAGGATAGTACAGCCTGTAAAACACTACAAGATAGTACAGTCTGTTAAAACACTACAGGATAGTACAGCCTGTAAAACACTACAGGATAGTACAGTCTGTTAAACACTACAGGATAGTAAAGTCTAAAACACTACAGGATAGTACAGCCTGTAAAACACTACAGGATAGTACAGTCTAAAACACTACAGGATAGTACAGTCTGTAAAACACTACAGGATAGTACAGTCTAAAACACTACAGGATAGTACAGTCTGTAAAACACTACAGGATAGTACAGTCTGTAAAACACTACAGGATAGTACAGTCTAAAACACTACAGGATAGTACAGTCTGTAAAACACTACAGGATAGTACAGTCTAAAACACTACAGGATAGTACAGCCTGTAAAACACTACAGGATAGTACAGTCTGTAAAACACTACAGGATAGTAAAGTCTAAAACACTACAGGATAGTACAGCCTGTAAAACACTACAAGATAGTACAGTCTGTTAAAACACTACAGGATAGTACAGTCTGTAAAACACTACAGGATAGTGCTGTCTAAAACACTATAGGAGAGTACAGTCTGTAAAAACACTACAGGATAGTACAGTCTGTAAAACACTACAGGATAGTACAGTCTGTAAAACCCTACAGGATAGTACAGTCTGTAAAACACTACAGGATAGTACAGTCTGTAAAACACTACAGGATAGTACAGTCTGTAAAACACTACAGGATAGTACAGTCTGTAAAACACTACAGGATAGTACAGTCTAAAACACTACAGGATAGGACAGCCTGTAAACACTACAAGATAGTACAGTCTGTAAAAACACTACAGGATAGTACAGTCTGTAAAACAATACAGGATAGTACAGTCTAAAACACTACAGGATAGTACAGCCTTGTAAAACACTACAAGATAGTACAGTCTGTAAAAACACTACAGGATAGTACAGTCTAAAACACTACAGGATAGTACAGCCTGTAAAACACTACAAGATAGTACAGTCTGTAAAACACTACAAGATAGTACAGTCTGTAAAACACTACAGGATTGTACAGTCTAAAACACTACAGAATAGTACAGTCTAAAACACTACAGGATAGTACAGTCTGTTAAAACACTACAGGATAGTACAGTCTGTAAAACACTACAGGACAGTACAGTCTGTAAAACACTACAGGATAGTACAGTCTGTAAAACACTACAGGATAGTACAGTCTGTAAAACACTACAGGATACTACAGTCTGTAAAACACTACAGGATAGTACAGTCTAAAAACACTACAGGATAGTAAAGCCTGTAAAACACTACAAGATAGTACAGTCTAAAACACTACAGGATAGTACAGTCTGTAAAACACTACAGTATAGTACAGTCTAAAACACTACAGGATAGTACAGTCTGTAAAACACTACAGGATAGTAAAGTCTAAAACACTACAGGATAGTACAGCCTGTAAAACACTACAGGATAGTACAGTCTGTAAAACACTACAGGATAGTAAAGTCTAAAACACTACAGGATAGTACAGCCTGTAAAACACTACAAGATAGTACAGTCTGTTAAAACACTACAGGATAGTACAGCCTGTAAAACACTACAGGATAGTACAGTCTGTTAAACACTACAGGATAGTAAAGTCTAAAACACTACAGGATAGTACAGCCTGTAAACACTACAGGATAGTACAGTCTAAAACACTACAGGATAGTACAGTCTGTAAAACACTACAGGATAGTACAGTCTAAAACACTACAGGATAGTACAGTCTGTAAAACACTACAGGATAGTACAGTCTGTAAAACACTACAGGATAGTACAGTCTAAAACACTACAGGATAGTACAGTCTGTAAAACACTACAGGATAGTACAGTCTAAAACACTACAGGATAGTACAGCCTGTAAAACACTACAGGATAGTACAGTCTGTAAAACACTACAGGATAGTAAAGTCTAAAACACTACAGGATAGTACAGCTTGTAAAACACTACAAGATAGTACAGTCTGTTAAAACACTACAGGATAGTACAGTCTGTAAAACACTACAGGATAGTGCTGTCTAAAACACTATAGGAGAGTACAGTCTGTAAAAACACTACAGGATAGTACAGTCTGTAAGACACTACAGGATAGTACAGTCTGTAAAACCTACAGGATAGTACAGTCTGTAAAACCCTACAGGATAGTACAGTCTGTAAAACACTACAGGATAGTACAGTCTGTAAAACACTACAGGATAGTACAGTCTGTAAAACACTACAGGATAGTACAGTCTGTAAAACACTACAGGATAGTACAGTCTAAAACACTACAGGATAGGACAGCCTGTAAAACACTACAAGATAGTACAGTCTGTAAAAACACTACAGGATAGTACAGTCTGTAAAACAATACAGGATAGTACAGTCTAAAACACTACAGGATAGTACAGCCTTGTAAAACACTACAAGATAGTACAGTCTGTAAAAACACTACAGGATAGTACAGTCTAAAACACTACAGGATAGTACAGCCTGTAAAACACTACAAGATAGTACAGTCTGTAAAACACTACAAGATAGTACAGTCTGTAAAACACTACAGGATTGTACAGTCTAAAACACTACAGAATAGTACAGTCTAAAACACTACAGGATAGTACAGTCTGTTAAAACACTACAGGATAGTACAGTCTGTAAAACACTACAGGACAGTACAGTCTGTAAAACACTACAGGATAGTACAGTCTGTAAAACACTACAGGATAGTACAGTCTGTAAAACACTACAGGATACTACAGTCTGTAAAACACTACAGGATAGTACAGTCTAAAACACTACAGGATAGTACAGTCTGTAAAACACTACAGGATAGTACAGTCTGTAAAACACTACAGGATAGTACAGTCTTTAAAACACTACAGGATAGTACACTCTAAAACACTACAGGATAGTACAGCCTGTAAAACACTACAAGATAGTACAGTCTGTAAAACACTACAGGATAGTAAAGTCTAAAACACTACAGGATAGTACAGCCTGTAAAACACTACAGGATAGTACAGTCTGTAAAACACTACAGGATAGTAAAGTCTAAAACACTACAGGATAGTAAAGCCTGTAAAACACTACAAGATAGTACAGTCTGTAAAACACTACAGGAAAGTAAAGTCTAAAACACTACAGGATAGTACAGTCTGTAAAACACTACAGGATAGTACAGTCTAAAACACTACAGGATAGTACAGTCTGTAAAACACTACAGGATAGTAAAGTCTAAAACACTACAGGATAGTACAGCCTGTAAAACACTACAGGATAGTACAGTCTGTAAAACACTACAGGATAGTAAAGTCTAAAACACTACAGGATAGTACAGCCTGTAAAACACTACAAGATAGTACAGTCTGTTAAAACACTACAGGATAGTACAGCCTGTAAAACACTACAGGATAGTACAGTCTGTTAAACACTACAGGATAGTAAAGTCTAAAACACTACAGGATAGTACAGCCTGTAAAACACTACAGGATAGTACAGTCTGTAAAACACTACAGGATAGTACAGTCTGTAAAACACTACAGGATAGTACAGTCTAAAACACTACAGGATAGTACAGTCTGTAAAACACTACAGGATAGTACAGTCTAAAACACTACAGGATAGTACAGTCTGTAAAACACTACAGGATAGTACAGTCTGTAAAACACTACAGGATAGTACAGTCTAAAACACTACAGGATAGTACAGTCTGTAAAACACTACAGGATAGTACAGTCTAAAACACTACAGGATAGTACAGCCTGTAAAACACTACAGGATAGTACAGTCTGTAAAACACTACAGGATAGTAAAGTCTAAAACACTACAGCATAGTACAGCCTGTAAAACACTACAAGATAGTACAGTCTGTTAAAACACTACAGGATAGTACAGTCTGTAAAACACTACAGGATAGTGCTGTCTAAAACACTATAGGAGAGTACAGTCTGTAAAAACACTACAGGATAGTACAGTCTGTAAAACACTACAGGATAGTACAGTCTGTAAAACCCTACAGGATAGTACAGTCTGTAAAACACTACAGGATAGTACAGTCTGTAAAACACTACAGGATAGTACAGTCTGTAAAACACTACAGGATAGTACAGTCTGTAAAACACTACAGGATAGTACAGTCTAAAACACTACAGGATAGGACAGCCTGTAAAACACTACAAGATAGTACAGTCTGTAAAAACACTACAGGATAGTACAGTCTGTAAAACAATACAGGATAGTACAGTCTAAAACACTACAGGATAGTACAGCCTTGTAAAACACTACAAGATAGTACAGTCTGTAAAACACTACAGGATAGTACAGTCTAAAACACTACAGGATAGTACAGCCTGTAAAACACTACAAGATAGTACAGTCTGTAAAACACTACAAGATAGTACAGTCTGTAAAACACTACAGGATTGTACAGTCTAAAACACTACAGAATAGTACAGTCTAAAACACTACAGGATAGTACAGTCTGTTAAAACACTACAGGATAGTACAGTCTGTAAAACACTACAGGACAGTACAGTCTGTAAAACACTACAGGATAGTACAGTCTGTAAAACACTACAGGATAGTACAGTCTGTAAAACACTACAGGATACTACAGTCTGTAAAACACTACAGGATAGTACAGTCTAAAACACTACAGGATAGTAAAGCCTGTAAAACACTACAAGATAGTACAGTCTAAAACACTACAGGATAGTACAGTCTGTAAAACACTACAGTATAGTACAGTCTAAAACACTACAGGATAGTACAGTCTGTAAAACACTACAGGATAGTAAAGTCTAAAACACTACAGGATAGTACAGCCTGTAAAACACTACAGGATAGTACAGTCTGTAA
Organism: Brachymystax lenok tsinlingensis; assembly: GCA_030435695.1. Taxonomy (NCBI): domain Eukaryota; kingdom Metazoa; phylum Chordata; class Actinopteri; order Salmoniformes; family Salmonidae; genus Brachymystax; species Brachymystax lenok. The sequence goes on along the minus strand of CM059787.1, from coordinate 6,001,438 downwards.
AACACTACAGGATAGTAAAGTCTAAAACACTACAGGATAGTACAGCCTGTAAAACACTACAAGATAGTACAGTCTGTTAAAACACTACAGGATAGTACAGCCTGTAAAACACTACAGGATAGTACAGTCTGTTAAACACTACAGGATAGTAAAGTCTAAAACACTACAGGATAGTACAGCCTGTAAAACACTACAGGATAGTACAGTCTAAAACACTACAGGATAGTACAGTCTGTAAAACACTACAGGATAGTACAGTCTAAAACACTACAGGATAGTACAGTCTGTAAAACACTACAGGATAGTACAGTCTGTAAAACACTACAGGATAGTACAGTCTAAAACACTACAGGATAGTACAGTCTGTAAAACACTACAGGATAGTACAGTCTAAAACACTACAGGATAGTACAGCCTGTAAAACACTACAGGATAGTACAGTCTGTAAAACACTACAGGATAGTAAAGTCTAAAACACTACAGGATAGTACAGCTTGTAAAACACTACAAGATAGTACAGTCTGTTAAAACACTACAGGATAGTACAGTCTGTAAAACACTACAGGATAGTGCTGTCTAAAACACTATAGGAGAGTACAGTCTGTAAAAACACTACAGGATAGTACAGTCTGTAAAACACTACAGGATAGTACAGTCTGTAAAACCCTACAGGATAGTACAGTCTGTAAAACACTACAGGATAGTACAGTCTGTAAAACACTACAGGATAGTACAGTCTGTAAAACACTACAGGATAGTACAGTCTGTAAAACACTACAGGATAGTACAGTCTAAAACACTACAGGATAGGACAGCCTGTAAAACACTACAAGATAGTACAGTCTGTAAAAACACTACAGGATAGTACAGTCTGTAAAACAATACAGGATAGTACAGTCTAAAACACTACAGGATAGTACAGCCTTGTAAAACACTACAAGATAGTACAGTCTGTAAAACACTACAGGATAGTACAGTCTAAAACACTACAGGATAGTACAGCCTGTAAAACACTACAAGATAGTACAGTCTGTAAAACACTACAAGATAGTACAGTCTGTAAAACACTACAGGATTGTACAGTCTAAAACACTACAGAATAGTACAGTCTAAAACACTACAGGATAGTACAGTCTGTTAAAACACTACAGGATAGTACAGTCTGTAAAACACTACAGGACAGTACAGTCTGTAAAACACTACAGGATAGTACAGTCTGTAAAACACTACAGGATAGTACAGTCTGTAAAACACTACAGGATACTACAGTCTGTAAAACACTACAGGATAGTACAGTCTAAAACACTACAGGATAGTACAGTCTGTAAAACACTACAGGATAGTACAGTCTGTAAAACACTACAGGATAGTACAGTCTTTAAAACACTACAGGATAGTACACTCTAAAACACTACAGGATAGTACAGCCTGTAAAACACTACAAGATAGTACAGTCTGTAAAACACTACAGGATAGTAAAGTCTAAAACACTACAGTATAGTACAGCCTGTAAAACACTACAGAGATAGTACAGTCTGTAAAACACTACAGGATAGTAAAGTCTAAAACACTACAGGATAGTAAAGCCTGTAAAACACTACAAGATAGTACAGTCTGTAAAACACTACAGGAAAGTAAAGTCTAAAACACTACAGGATAGTACAGTGTTTAAAACACTACAGGATAGTACAGTCTAAAACACTACAGGATAGTACAGTCTGTAAAACACTACAGGATAGTACAGTCTAAAACACTACAGGATAGTACAGTCTGTAAAACACTACAGGATAGTAAAGTCTAAAACACTACAGGATAGTACAGCCTGTAAAACACTACAGGATAGTACAGTCTGTAAAACACTACAGGATAGTAAAGTCTAAAACACTACAGGATAGTACAGCCTGTAAAACACTACAAGATAGTACAGTCTGTTAAAACACTACAGGATAGTACAGCCTGTAAAACACTACAGGATAGTACAGTCTGTTAAACACTACAGGATAGTAAAGTCTAAAACACTACAGGATAGTACAGCCTGTAAAACACTACAGGATAGTACAGTCTAAAACACTACAGAATAGTACAGTCTAAAACACTACAGGATAGTACAGTCTAAAACACTACAGAATAGTACAGTCTAAAAAACTACAGGATAGTACAGTCTGTAAAACTCTACAGGATAGTACAGTCTAAAACACTACAAGATAGTACAGTCTGTAAAAACACTACAGGATAGTACAGTCTAAAACACTACAGGATAGTACAGTCTGTAAAACACTACAGGATAGTACAGTCTAAAACACTACAGGATAGTACAGTCTGTAAAACACTACAGGATAGTACAGTCTGTAAAACACTACAGGATAGTACAGTCTGTAAAACACTACAGGATAGTACAGTCTGTAAAACAATACAGGATAGTACAGTCTAAAACACTACAGGATAGTACAGTCTGTAAAACACTACAGGATAGTAAAGTCTGTAAAACACTACAGGATAGTACAGTCTTTAAAACACTACAGGATAGTACAATCTGTAAAAACACTACAGGATAGTACAGTCTGTAAAAACACTACAGGATAGTACAGTCTGTAAAAACACTACAGGATAGTACAGTCTGTAAAAACACTACAGGATAGTACAGTGTGTAAAACACTACAGGATAGTACAGTCTGTAAAACACTACAGGATAGTACAGTCTAAAACACTACAGGATAGTACAGTCTGTAAAACACTACAGGATAGTACAGTCTAAAACACTACAGGATAGTACAGTCTGTAAAACACTACAGGATAGTACAGTCTGTAAAACACTACTGGATAGTACAGTCTGTAAAAACACTACAGGATAGTACAGTCTAAAACACTACAGGATAGTACAGTCTGTAAAACACTACAGGATAGTACAGTCTAAAACACTACAGGATAGTACAGTCTGTAAAACACTACAGGATAGTACAGTCTGTAAAACACTACAGGATAGTACAGTCTGTAAAACACTACAGGATAGTACAGTCTGTAAAACACTACAGGATAGTACAGTCTAAAACACTACAGGATAGTAAAGTCTGTAAAACACTACAGGATAGTACAGTCTGTAAAACACTACAGGATAGTACAGTCTGTAAAACACTACAGGATAGAACAGTCTGTAAAACACTACAGGATAGTACAGTCTGTAAAACACTACAGGATAGAACATTCTAAAACACTACAGGATAGTACAGTCTAAAACACTACAGGATAGTACAGTCTGTAAAAACACTACAGGATAGTACAGTCTGTAAAACACTACAGGATAGTACAGTCTAAAACACTACAGGATAGTACAGTCTAAAACACTACAGGATAGTACAGTCTGTAAAACACTACAGGATAGTACAGTCTGTAAAACACTACAGGATAGTACAGTCTGTAAAACACTACAGGATAGTACAGTGTGTAAAACCCTACAGGATAGTACAGTCTGTAAAACACTACAGGATAGTACAGTCTGTAAAACACTACAGGATTGTACAGTCTAAAACACTACAGAATAGTACAGTCTAAAACACTACAGGATAGTACAGTCTGTTAAAACACTACAGGATAGTACAGTCTGTAAAACACTACAGGACAGTACAGTCTGTAAAACACTACAGGATAGTACAGTCTGTAAAACACTACAGGATAGTACAGTCTGTAAAACACTACAGGATACTACAGTCTGTAAAACACTACAGGATAGTACAGTCTAAAACACTACAGGATAGTACAGTCTGTAAAACACTACAGGATAGTACAGTCTGTAAAACACTACAGGATAGTACAGTCTTTAAAACACTACAGGATAGTACACTCTAAAACACTACAGGATAGTACAGCCTGTAAAACACTACAAGATAGTACAGTCTGTAAAACACTACAGGATAGTAAAGTCTAAAACACTACAGGATAGTACAGCCTGTAAAACACTACAGGATAGTACAGTCTGTAAAACACTACAGGATAGTAAAGTCTAAAACACTACAGGATAGTAAAGCCTGTAAAACACTACAAGATAGTACAGTCTGTAAAACACTACAGGAAAGTAAAGTCTAAAACACTACAGGATAGTACAGTGTTTAAAACACTACAGGATAGTACAGTCTAAAACACTACAGGATAGTACAGTCTGTAAAACACTACAGGATAGTACAGTCTAAAACACTACAGGATAGTACAGTCTGTAAAACACTACAGGATAGTAAAGTCTAAAACACTACAGGATAGTACAGCCTGTAAAACACTACAGGATAGTACAGTCTGTAAAACACTACAGGATAGTAAAGTCTAAAAACACTACAGGATAGTACAGCCTGTAAAACACTACAAGATAGTACAGTCTGTTAAAACACTACAGGATAGTACAGCCTGTAAAACACTACAGGATAGTACAGTCTGTTAAACACTACAGGATAGTAAAGTCTAAAACACTACAGGATAGTACAGCCTGTAAAACACTACAGGATAGTACAGTCTAAAACACTACAGAATAGTACAGTCTAAAACACTACAGGATAGTACAGTCTAAAACACTACAGAATAGTACAGTCTAAAAAACTACAGGATAGTACAGTCTGTAAAACTCTACAGGATAGTACAGTCTAAAACACTACAAGATAGTACAGTCTGTAAAAACACTACAGGATAGTACAGTCTAAAAACACTACAGGATAGTACAGTCTGTAAAACACTACAGGATAGTACAGTCTAAAACACTACAGGATAGTACAGTCTGTAAAACACTACAGGATAGTACAGTCTGTAAAACACTACAGGATAGTACAGTCTGTAAAACACTACAGGATAGTACAGTCTGTAAAACAATACAGAGATAGTACAGTCTAAAACACTACAGGATAGTACAGTCTGTAAAACACTACAGGATAGTAAAGTCTGTAAAACACTACAGGATAGTACAGTCTTTAAAACACTACAGGATAGTACAATCTGTAAAAACACTACAGGATAGTACAGTCTGTAAAAACACTACAGGATAGTAGAGTCTGTAAAAACACTACAGGATAGTACAGTCTGTAAAAACACTACAGGATAGTACAGTGTGTAAAACACTACAGGATAGTACAGTCTGTAAAACACTACAGGATAGTACAGTCTAAAACACTACAGGATAGTACAGTCTGTAAAACACTACAGGATAGTACAGTCTAAAACACTACAGGATAGTACAGTCTGTAAAACACTACAGGATAGTACAGTCTGTAAAACACTACTGGATAGTACAGTCTGTAAAAACACTACAGGATAGTACAGTCTAAAACACTACAGGATAGTACAGTCTGTAAAACACTACAGGATAGTACAGTCTAAAAACACTACAGGATAGTACAGTCTGTAAACACTACAGGATAGTACAGTCTGTAAAACACTACAGGATAGTACAGTCTGTAAAACACTACAGGATAGTACAGTCTGTAAAACACTACAGGATAGTACAGTCTAAAACACTACAGGATAGTACAGTCTGTAAAACACTACAGGATAGTAAAGTCTGTAAAACCCTACAGGATAGTACAGTCTGTAAAACACTACAGGATAGTACAGTCTGTAAAACACTACAGGATAGAACAGTCTGTAAAACACTACAGGATAGTACAGTCTGTAAAACACTACAGGATAGAACAGTCTAAAACACTACAGGATAGTACAGTCTGTAAAAACACTACAGGATAGTACAGTCTGTAAAAACACTACAGGATAGTACAGTCTGTAAAACACTACAGGATAGTACAGTCTAAAACACTACAGGATAGTACAGTCTAAAACACTACAGGATAGTACAGTCTGTAAAACACTACAGGATAGTACAGTCTGTAAAACACTACAGGATAGTACAGTCTGTAAAACACTACAGGATAGTACAGTGTGTAAAACCCTACAGGATAGTACAGTCTGTAAAACACTACAGGATAGTACAGTCTGTAAAACACTACAGGATAGTACAGTCTGTTAAAACACTATAGGATAGTACAGTCTAAAACACTACAGGATAGTACAGTGTGTAAAACACTATAGGATAGTACAGTCTGTAAAACACTACAGTTATTACAGTCTGTAAAACACTACAGTTATTACAGTCTGTAAAACACTACAGGATAGTACAGTCTGTAAAACACTACAGGATAGTACAGTCTGTAAAACACTACAGTTATTACAGTCTGTAAAACACTACAGGATAGTACAGACTGTAAAACACTACAGGATAGTACAGTCTGTAAAACACTACAGGATAGTACAGTCTAAAACACTACAGGATAGTACAGTCTGTAAAACACTACAGGATAGTACAGTCTAAAACACTACAGGATAGTACAGTCTGTAAAACACTACAGGATAGTACAGTCTGTAAAACACTACTGGATAGTACAGTCTGTAAAAACACTACAGAATAGTACAGTCTAAAACACTACAGGATAGTACAGTCTGTAAAACACTACCGGATAGTACAGTCTAAAACACTACAGGATAGTACAGTCTGTAAAACACTACAGGATAGTACAGTCTGTAAAACACTACAGGATAGTACAGTCTGTAAAACACTACAGGATAGTACAGTCTGTAAAACACTACAGGATAGTACAGACTGTAAAACACTACAGGATACTACAGTCTGTAAAACACTACAGGATAGTACAGTCTAAAACACTACAGGATAGTACAGTCTGTAAAACACTACAGGATAGTACAGTCTGTAAAACACTACAGGATAGTACAGTCTTTAAAACACTACAGGATAGTACACTCTAAAACACTACAGGATAGTACAGCCTGTAAAACACTACAAGATAGTACAGTCTGTAAAACACTACAGGATAGTAAAGTCTAAAACACTACAGGATAGTACAGCCTGTAAAACACTACAGGATAGTACAGTCTGTAAAACACTACAGGATAGTAAAGTCTAAAACACTACAGGATAGTAAAGCCTGTAAAACACTACAAGATAGTACAGTCTGTAAAACACTACAGGAAAGTAAAGTCTAAAACACTACAGGATAGTACAGTGTGTAAAACACTACAGGATAGTACAGTCTAAAACACTACAGGATAGTACAGTCTGTAAAACACTACAGGATAGTACAGTCTAAAACACTACAGGATAGTACAGTCTGTAAAACACTACAGGATAGTAAAGTCTAAAACGCTACAGGATAGTACAGCCTGTAAAACACTACAGGATAGTACAGTCTGTAAAACACTACAGGATAGTACAGTCTAAAACACTACAGGATAGTACAGTCTGTAAAACACTACAGGATAGTAAAGTCTAAAACACTACAGGATAGTAAAGCCTGTAAAACACTACAAGATAGTACAGTCTGTAAAACACTACAGGAAAGTAAAGTCTAAAACACTACAGGATAGTACAGTGTTTAAAACACTACAGGATAGTACAGTCTAAAACACTACAGGATAGTACAGTCTGTAAAACACTACAGGATAGTACAGTCTAAAACACTACAGGATAGTACAGTCTGTAAAACACTACAGGATAGTAAAGTCTAAAACACTACAGGATAGTACAGCCTGTAAAACACTACAGGATAGTACAGTCTGTAAAACACTACAGGATAGTAAAGTCTAAAACACTACAGGATAGTACAGCCTGTAAAACACTACAAGATAGTACAGTCTGTTAAAACACTACAGGATAGTACAGCCTGTAAAACACTACAGGATAGTACAGTCTGTTAAACACTACAGGATAGTAAAGTCTAAAACACTACAGGATAGTACAGCCTGTAAAACACTACAGGATAGTACAGTCTAAAACAATACAGAATATTACAGTCTAAAACACTACAGGATAGTACAGTCTAAAACACTACAGAATAGTACAGTCTAAAAAACTACAGGATAGTACAGTCTGTAAAACTCTACAGGATAGTACAGTCTAAAACACTACAAGATAGTACAGTCTGTAAAAACACTACAGGATAGTACAGTCTAAAACACTACAGGATAGTACAGTCTGTAAAACACTACAGGATAGTACAGTCTAAAACACTACAGGATAGTACAGTCTGTAAAACACTACAGGATAGTACAGTCTGTAAAACACTACAGGATAGTACAGTCTGTAAAACACTACAGGATAGTACAGTCTGTAAAACAATACAGGATAGTACAGTCTAAAACACTACAGGATAGTACAGTCTGTAAAACACTACAGGATAGTAAAGTCTGTAAAACACTACAGGATAGTACAGTCTTTAAAACACTACAGGATAGTACAATCTGTAAAAACACTACAGGATAGTACAGTCTGTAAAAACACTACAGGATAGTACAGTCTGTAAAAACACTACAGGATAGTACAGTCTGTAAAAACACTACAGGATAGTACAGTGTGTAAAACACTACAGGATAGTACAGTCTGTAAAACACTACAGGATAGTACAGTCTAAAACACTACAGGATAGTACAGTCTGTAAAACACTACAGGATAGTACAGTCTAAAACACTACAGGATAGTACAGTCTGTAAAACACTACAGGATAGTACAGTCTGTAAAACACTACTGGATAGTACAGTCTGTAAAAACACTACAGGATAGTACAGTCTAAAACACTACAGGATAGTACAGTCTGTAAAACACTACAGGATAGTACAGTCTAAAACACTACAGGATAGTACAGTCTGTAAAACACTACAGGATAGTACAGTCTGTAAAACACTACAGGATAGTACAGTCTGTAAAACACTACAGGATAGTACAGTCTGTAAAACACTACAGGATAGTACAGTCTAAAACACTACAGGATAGTACAGTCTGTAAAACACTACAGGATAGTAAAGTCTGTAAAACACTACAGGATAGTACAGTCTGTAAAACACTACAGGATAGTACAGTCTGTAAAACACTACAGGATAGAACAGTCTGTAAAACACTACAGGATAGTACAGTCTGTAAAACACTACAGGATAGAACAGTCTAAAACACTACAGGATAGTACAGTCTAAAACACTACAGGATAGTACAGTCTGTAAAAACACTACAGGATAGTACAGTCTGTAAAACACTACAGGATAGTACAGTCTAAAACACTACAGGATAGTACAGTCTAAAACACTACAGGATAGTACAGTCTGTAAAACACTACAGGATAGTACAGTCTGTAAAACACTACAGGATAGTACAGTCTGTAAAACACTACAGGATAGTACAGTGTGTAAAACCCTACAGGATAGTACAGTCTGTAAAACACTACAGGATAGTACAGTCTGTAAAACACTACAGGATAGTACAGTCTGTTAAAACACTATAGGATAGTACAGTCTAAAACACTACAGGATAGTACAGTGTGTAAAACACTATAGGATAGTACAGTCTGTAAAACACTACAGTTATTACAGTCTGTAAAACACTACAGTTATTACAGTCTGTAAAACACTACAGGATAGTACAGTCTGTAAAACACTACAGGATAGTACAGTCTGTAAAACACTACAGTTATTACAGTCTGTAAAACACTACAGGATAGTACAGACTGTAAAACACTACAGGATAGTACAGTCTGTAAAACACTACAGGATAGTACAGTCTAAAACACTACAGGATAGTACAGTCTGTAAAACACTACAGGATAGTACAGTCTAAAACACTACAGGATAGTACAGTCTGTAAAACACTACAGGATAGTACAGTCTGTAAAACACTACTGGATAGTACAGTCTGTAAAAACACTACAGGATAGTACAGTCTAAAACACTACAGGATAGTACAGTCTGTAAAACACTACCGGATAGTACAGTCTAAAACACTACAGGATAGTACAGTCTGTAAAACACTACAGGATAGTACAGTCTGTAAAACACTACAGGATAGTACAGTCTGTAAAACACTACAGGATAGTACAGTCTGTAAAACACTACAGGATAGTACAGACTGTAAAACACTACAGGATACTACAGTCTGTAAAACACTACAGGATAGTACAGTCTAAAACACTACAGGATAGTACAGTCTGTAAAACACTACAGGATAGTACAGTCTGTAAAACACTACAGGATAGTACAGTCTTTAAAACACTACAGGATAGTACAGTCTAAAACACTACAGGATAGTACAGCCTGTAAAACACTACAAGATAGTACAGTCTGTAAAACACTACAGGATAGTAAAGTCTAAAACACTACAGGATAGTACAGCCTGTAAAACACTACAGGATAGTACAGTCTGTAAAACACTACAGGATAGTAAAGTCTAAAACACTACAGGATAGTAAAGCCTGTAAAACACTACAAGATAGTACAGTCTGTAAAACACTACAGGAAAGTAAAGTCTAAAACACTACAGGATAGTACAGTGTGTAAAACACTACAGGATAGTACAGTCTAAAACACTACAGGATAGTACAGTCTGTAAAACACTACAGGATAGTACAGTCTAAAACACTACAGGATAGTACAGTCTGTAAAACACTACAGGATAGTAAAGTCTAAAACGCTACAGGATAGTACAGCCTGTAAAACACTACAGGATAGTACAGTCTGTTAAACACTACAGGATAGTAAAGTCTAAAACACTACAGGATAGTACAGCCTGTAAAACACTACAGGATAGTACAGTCTAAAACACTACAAGAATAGTACAGTCTAAAACACTACAGGATAGTACAGTCTAAAACACTACAGAATAGTACAGTCTAAAAAACTACAGGATAGTACAGTCTGTAAAACTCTACAGGATAGTACAGTCTAAAACACTACAAGATAGTACAGTCTGTAAAAACACTACAGGATAGTACAGTCTAAAACACTACAGGATAGTACAGTCTGTAAAACACTACAGGATAGTACAGTCTAAAACACTACAGGATAGTACAGTCTGTAAAACACTACAGGATAGTACAGTCTGTAAAACACTACAGGATAGTACAGTCTGTAAAACACTACAGGATAGTACAGTCTGTAAAACAATACAGGATAGTACAGTCTAAAACACTACAGGATAGTACAGTCTGTAAAACACTACAGGATAGTAAAGTCTGTAAAAAACTACAGGATAGTACAGTCTTTAAAACACTACAGGATAGTACAGTCTGTAAAAACACTACAGGATAGTACAGTCTGTAAAAACACTACAGGATAGTACAGTCTGTAAAAACACTACAGGATAGTACAGTCTGTAAAAACACTACAGGATAGTACAGTGTGTAAAACACTACAGGATAGTACAGTCTGTAAAACACTACAGGATAGTACAGTCTAAAACACTACAGGATAGTACAGTCTGTAAAACACTACAGGATAGTACAGTCTAAAACACTACAGGATAGTACAGTCTGTAAAACACTACAGGATAGTACAGTCTGTAAAACACTACTGGATAGTACAGTCTGTAAAAACACTACAGGATAGTACAGTCTAAAACACTACAGGATAGTACAGTCTGTAAAACACTACAGGATAGTACAGTCTAAAACACTACAGGATAGTACAGTCTGTAAAACACTACAGGATAGTACAGTCTGTAAAACACTACAGGATAGTACAGTCTGTAAAACACTACAGGATAGTACAGTCTAAAACACTACAGGATAGTACAGTCTGTAAAACACTACAGGATAGTAAAGTCTGTAAAACACTACAGGATAGTACAGTCTGTAAAACACTACAGGATAGTACAGTCTGTAAAACACTACAGGATAGAACAGTCTGTAAAACACTACAGGATAGTACAGTCTGTAAAACACTACAGGATAGAACAGTCTAAAACACTACAGGATAGTACAGTCTAAAACACTACAGGATAGTACAGTCTGTAAAAACACTACAGGATAGTACAGTCTGTAAAACACTACAGGATAGTACAGTCTAAAACACTACAGGATAGTACAGTCTAAAACACTACAGGATAGTACAGTCTGTAAAACACTACAGGATAGTACAGTCTGTAAAACACTACAGGATAGTACAGTCTGTAAAACACTACAGGATAGTACAGTGTGTAAAACCCTACAGGATAGTACAGTCTGTAAAAACACTACAGGATAGTACAGTCTAAAACACTACAGGATAGTACAGCGTGTAAAACACTACAGGATAGTACAGTCTGTAAAACACTACAGGATAGTACAGTGTGTAAAACCCTACTGGATAGTACAGTCTGTAAAACACTACAGGATAGTACAGTCTGTAAAACACTACAGGATAGTACAGTCTGTTAAAACACTATAGGATAGTACAGTCTAAAACACTACAGGATAGTACAGTGTGTAAAACACTATAGGATAGTACAGTCTGTAAAACACTACAGTTATTACAGTCTGTAAAACACTACAGGATAGTACAGTCTGTAAAACACTACAGGATAGTACAGTCTAAAACACTACAGGATAGTACAGTCTAAAACACTACAGGATAGTACAGTCTGTAAAAACACTACAGGATAGTACAGTCTGTAAAACACTACAGGATAGTACAGTCTAAAACACTACAGGATAGTACAGTCTAAAACACTACAGGATAGTACAGTCTGTAAAACACTACAAGATAGTACAGTCTGTAAAACACTACAGTTATTACAGTCTGTAAAACACTACAGGATAGTACAGTCTGTAAAAACACTACAGGATAGTACAGTCTAAAACACTACAGGATAGTACAGCGTGTAAAACACTACAGGATAGTACAGTCTGTAAAAACACTACAAGATAGTACAGTATAAATATACTACTGTAAATACTACAGAATGCTACAATAACACAACATTACTAAAGCACACTGAACAAAAATATAAACTCAACATGTAAAGTGTTCGTCCCATTTTAAATGAGATGAAATTAAAGATCCCAGACATTTTCCATACGCTCAAAATAGCTTGTTTCTCTCAAATTTGGTGCTGTAACGCCCAGGCCTGGGTTTACAGGCTGGAGCGTTTTGGGTTCATTTTGGTTTAGGGGTTTTCACAGTTCTATGGTGTCTAGTTCTATGTTGGATTAATGGTTCCCAATTAGAGGCAGCTGAGTCTCGTTGTCTCTAATTGGGAACCATTTATATGTTTGGGGATTGCACCTTAGTTTCGTGGGTTATTGTTCATGTCATGTTTATGTTAGGCTTTTCGTGTTCGGTCGGGTTCTTGTCTAGTTAGGTTTCTACAGTCATGTCTAGTTAGGTTTCTCCGTGTTTCACTTAGATTTCGCCATTCATGTTTAGGTTTAGAGTTCTGTGTTCGTGTTTTAGGATTTAGCGTTAGGGCTCACGTCTGTTTCTTCGTTTATTGTTTTGTTTTCGTTCTGTCCCGTGTGTTATAATTAAATCATGTATTCTGGCTATATCGCTGCGTCTTGGTCTGTCCGTCCGGAAGATAATCATGACAGAATAACCCACCAAACAAAGACCAAGCAGCGAGAGACCCGGGAGCCTAGGTCTTGGGAGAAGGAGCTGTTCTATGGGAGTGCTTGGGACCAGCCTGGGGAGTATCGTCGACCCAGAGAGGAACTGGAAGCAGCGGCGGCGGAGCGGCGCAGGTGTGAGGACTTGATGGGAGCATGGGACCCGGAGAGAGGAATGTTTCTCAGACCTCGCCGGGCCAGGAAGCCCGTAAGGCAGCCCCAAGAAACTTTTGGGGGCACACGAGGAGGTTGGCCGGTTCAGGAGGGACTCCTGAGCCAACCCCTCGTGCTTCATGGAGAGAGCGTAGGGAGAGCGTCGCAGCAAAGGGAGGCCGTGCAATGCAGTGTTGCGCACGGTTTCCCTATACGGAGTCAGAGGCCGGTGCGAGAGATTCCCGCTCCACTCATCAGTCGGGGTAAACGAAGCGTTCAGCCAGGAAGAGTGGTGCCTGCTCTGCGCGCTAAGTCTCCAGTGCGCCTCCTGGGACCCGGATATCCTGCTCCAGTTCCATGTGCGGTGTCTCCGGTACGTGTCCGCAGCCCAGTGAGAGAGATCCCAGCGCCACTCACTGGTCGGGCCGAGGTCTGTGTGTTACCTGGGAGAGTGGTGTCAGCTCTGCGAGCCAGGCCTCCAGTGCGCCTTTTGGGCCCATGTTATCCTGTGGTCTTACGGGCAGAATCTCCGCACGTATCCACAGCCCAGTCCGAGAGATTCCAGCTCCACTCACCCATGAGACCAGGGTTAGTGAGCTAGCTGGAGGTATGGTGTCGGCTCTCCATATCAGGTCCCGGTCCGGGCGGAGGTTTCTACACGCCCAGTCCCCGTTCCACGCTCGAGACCCTGTTCCACGCTCCGAGACCCCTGTTCCACGCTCCGAGACCCCTGTTCCACGCTCCGAGACCCCTGTTCCACGCTCCGAGACCCCTGTTCCACGCTCCGAGACCCTGTTCCACGCTCCGAGACCCCTGTTCCACGCTCCGAGACCCCTGTTCCGCGCTCCGAGAGTCCAGCACGTCCTGTTCGGTCCCGCGCACTCCAGCTCCACGTGCGCTCGAGAGTCCAGCACGCCCTGTTCGGTCCCGCGCACCCAGCTCCACGTGCGCTCCGAGAGTCCAGCACGCCCTGTTCCGCCCCGCGCACCCAGCTCCACGCGGCGCCCGGAGTCCAGCACGTCCTGTACCGGCCCCGCGCCCCGCTCGCGTGCGCTCCGAGAGTCCAGCACGTCCTGTTCCGCCCCGCGCACCCAGCTCCGCGTGCGCTCCGAGAGTCCAGCACGTCCTGTTCCGGTCCCGCGCACTCCAGCTCCCGCGGCGCTCAGAGAGCCCAGTTCGGCCTGTTCCCGCCTCCCGCACCAGAGTGCGCGTCCCGAGCCCAGTTCGGCCTGTTCCCGCCTCGCACCAGAGTGCGCGTCCTGAGCCCAGTTCGGCCTGTTCCCGCTCCTCGCACCAGAGTGCGCGTCCCGAGCCCAGTTCGGCCTGTTCCCGCCTCCCGCACCAGAGTCCCAGGGAGCATCACGAGTCCAGTACTGCCAGTTCCTGCTCACGCACCAGAGTTCCAGTGAGCATCACGGGTCCGGTAGGGCCAGGTCCTGCTCCATGCACCAGAGTTACCATGAGCATCGTGGGTCCGGTAGGGCCAGCTTCTGCTCCACGCACCAGAGTTCCTAGAAAGGGTCCGGGGCCTCCGTGCGTGACATCAGGCCAGCACCGGAGCCCCCACCTGGGACAAAGGAACCCACCGAAGACCCCCCACAGACTTTTTCGGCGGCGTCCGGAGTCCGCGCCTTTGGTATTGCTGTAACCCAGGCCTGGGTTTACAGGCTGGAGCGTTTTGGGTTCATTTTGGTTTAGGGGTTTTCACAGTTCTATGGTGTCTAGTTCTATGTTGGATTAATGGTTCCCAATTAGAGGCAGCTGAGTCTCGTTGTCTCTAATTGGGAACCATTTATATGTTTGGGGATTGCACCTTAGTTTCGTGGGTTATTGTTCATGTCATGTTTATGTTAGGCTTTTCGTGTTCGGTCGGGTTCTTGTCTAGTTAGGTTTCTACAGTCATGTCTAGTTAGGTTTCTCCGTGTTTCACTTAGATTTCGCCATTCATGTTTAGGTTTAGAGTTCTGTGTTCGTGGTTTTAGGATTTAGCGTTAGGGCTCACGTCTGTTTCTTCGTTTATTGTTTTGTTTTCGTTCTGTCCCGTGTGTTATAATTAAATCATGTATTCTGGCTATATCGCTGCGTCTTGGTCTGTCCGTCCGGAAGATAATCATGACAGGTGCACACATTTCTTTACATCCCTGTTAGTGAGCATTTCTCATTTGCCAAGATAATTCATCCACCTGACATCTGTGGCAAATTTAAGAAGCCGATTAAACTGCATGATCATTACACAGGTGCACCTTGTGTTAGGGACAATAAAAGGACACTTTAAAATGTGCCGTTTTGTCACACAACCAAATGCCACAGATGTCTCAAGCGTTGAGGGAGCGTGCAATTGACATGCTGACTGCAGGAATGTCAACCAGAGCTGTTGCCAGAGAATTGATTGTTAATTTCTATAGCATAAGCTGCCTCCAATGTAGTTTTAGAAAATTTGGCAGTATGTCCAGCGGCCTCACATCCGCAGACCATGCCAGCCCAGGATCTCAACATCCGGGCTTCTTCACTCGCTGGATCGACTGAGGGGGGGTACTGAGAAGTGTTTCTGTCTATAATAATGTAAGGACTGACACTGGAGACGTGAAGCAAGTACAGGGAGTGAACATTGAATGAAACAACGGACATATAACAAAACAAGAACAGCGCCTGGACAGGGGGAACGAAACGACATTACGACAATAATGCTGAGACGGGGAACCAACTGAGGAACAGACAGATATAGAGGGGGGAAATCAACAAAGTGAGAGTCCAGGTGAGTCCAATAAGCGCTGATGCGGGTAATGATGGTAACAGGTGTGAGTAATGATGGGCAGCCTGGCAGTCCCGAGCGGCAGAGAGGGAAAGCGGGAGCAGACATGATAAATAAAGCCCTTTTGTAGGGAAAAACTAATTCTGATTGCCTGGGCCTGGCTCACCAGTGGGTGGGGCTGGCTGCCAAGTAGGTAGGCCTTAGCCCTCCCAGGCCCATCCATGGCTGCACCCCTGCACAGTCATGTAAAATCCATAGATTAGGGCCTAAGTAATTTATTTAAATTGACTGTAACTCAGTAAAATCTTTGAAGTTGTTGCATGTTGCGCATATATTTTTGTTCAGTAATTTACAGGGCTTTCGGAAAGTATTCAGACCCCTTGACTTTTTACACATTTTGTTATGTTACAGACTTATTCTAAAATGTATTCAATTGTTTTTTTTCCTCATTAATCTACACACAATATCCATAATGACAAAGTAAAAACAGGTTTGCTAATTTATACCAAAGAAATTGAAATATCATATTTACATAAGTATTCAGACCCTTTAATCAGTACTTTGTTGAAGAACCCTTGGCAGTGATTACAGCATCGAGTCTTCTTGGGTATGACTCTACAAGCTTGGCACACCTGTATTTGGGGAGTTTCTCCCATTCTTCTCTGCAGATTCTCTCAAGCTCTGTCAGGTTGGATGGGGTGTGTTGCTACACAGGTATTTTCAGATCTCTCCAGAGATGTTAGATCGGGTTCAAGTCCGGGCTCTGGCTGGGCCACTCAAGAGCATTCAGAGACTTGTCCAAAAGCCACTCCTGCATTGTCTTGGCTGTGTGCTTAGGGTCGTTGTCTTGTTGGAAGGTGAACCTTCGCCTTCCAGTGCTTTGGAGCAGGTTTTCATCATGGATCTCTCTGTACTTTGCTCCGGTCATCTTTCCCTCAATCCTGACTAGTCTCCCAGTCCCTCACGCTGAAAAATAGCCCCACAGCTTGATGCTGCCACCACCATGCTTCACCGTAAGGATGGTGCCAGGTTTCCACGCGGCATTCAGGCCAAAGAGTTCAATCTTAGTTTCATCAGACCAGAGAATCTTGTTTCTCATGGTCTGAGAGTCTTTAGGTGCCTTTTGGCAAACCAAGCGGGCTGTCATGTGCCTTTTACTGAGGAGTGGCTTCCATCTGGCCACCCTACTATAAAGGCCTGATTGGTGGAGTGCTGCAGAGATGGTTGTCCTTTTTGGAAGGTTCTCCCATCTCCACAGAGGAACTCTGGAGCTCTGTCAGTGACCATTGGATTCTTGGTGACCTCCCTGACCAAGGCCCTTCTCCCCTGATTGCTCAGTTTTGCTGGGCGGCCAGCTCTAGGAAGAGTCTTGGTGGTTCCAAACTTCTTCTATTTAAGAATGATGGAGGCCACTGTGTTCATGGGGACCTTCAATGCTGCAGATCTTTTTTATACCCTTCCCCAGATCTGTGCCTCGACACAATCCTGTCTCGGAGCTCTACGGTCAATTCCTTCGACCTCATGGCTTGGTTTTTGCTCTGACATGCACTGTCAACTGTGGGACCTTATATAGAGATGTGTGTGCCTTTCCAAATAATGTCAAATGTATTTAATGTACTACAGGTGGACTCCAATCAAGTTGTAGAAACATCTCAAGGATAATCAATGGAAACAGGATACACCTGAGCTCAATTTCGAGTCTCATAGCAAAGGGTCTGAATACTTATGTAAATAAGGTATCTGTTAATTTCTGTTTATAATTAAACTAATTATTGCATACATTTAAAATTATGCCAAAATGTCTAAAAACCTGTTTTCGCTTATTCATTATGGTGTGTTGTGTGTAGATTTCTCAGGAAATGTTCTTATTTCATCTCTTTTAGAATAAGGCTGTAACGTAACAAAATGTGGAAAATTGTCAAGAGGTCTGAATACTTTCCAAAGGCACTGTATACTACAGTTATTTTACTACAAGATGTATTCTATGGTTAACTGTAAATACGACAGTAAATACTAGTTTTCACTGTAGTGTTTTTCCTGTCTTTAGACCGCAAAACACTACAGTGAATACTATAGTATTTCTACAATAATATACTATAGTATTTATACAATAGTATACTATAGTATTTATACAATAATATAATATAGTATTTATACAATAATATAATATAGTATTTATACAATAATATACTATAGTATTTATACAATAATATACTGTAGTATTTTTTAAATGTCTGCTGTTCCTTTCTGGTTGAGTCAATGCAGTACTATTACTCTCAAGGGCTGGTTTCCTACTAGCAGATTAAGTCTAATTCCACTACTAAAATTCACTTTCAGTGGATTCTTGTTCAACATTTTTAGTTGACCATTTTATAAATTTTTTATATTTTAAATATATTTTTGTAAACTTTATTTAACTAGGCAAGTCAGTTCATAACAAATTCTTATTTTCTTATATTCTATGTTGAATCATTTTTTGTCCAGTGGTTTATTTAATCTGGGTCCTGGACACAGGTTTCCCAGACACAGATTAAAGAGACTGTCCATAAGATTTGCTAACTTTTTTGCAAGTTGTTCAAGAGCCAAAACTGGTCCCCGAAAAATTGCGTACTACATCATATCTGTGCAGACATATGCAGCACATCATTGCTCACTCTCAAATCAACGTTTATTTGTCTCACAGGTTTTCAGATGTTAAAGCAGGTCGGGCGGAATGCTGTGAGTGCACTCAAATGGGGAGGGGCTGAAGCTCATTGGCTGGAACTCAAATTGCTAGGGGGCTGGCCCCCACGTGGGAAAAATGTGTTGAAAATGGCGCCAAACATCTTCTAGAGAACAGTTGCTTTCAAACTAGGGATTTCATTGCTAAGTGAAGTAAAATAGTAATTCTGCTCATAGATTATGCATGTATGAACCAAAGTTCCGGAGCATATCTTTAAGCCTATATTTCTGTAAAGAAAAAATCCCTTTCAGTGTATATTCTCTTTTGAACCAAGAAGTAGGCTTAATTATTCTGTCTCTGGAAAACTGGCCCTCAGAGTTGATAAACCCACGCTGGGGGGTGATAAGAAATGGAAACAGCAACTCAGCGTGATATGAGAGCGAGAAATAAACACGCATGCACGCACACACACACACACACACATGCACACGCACACACATACACACACACACATACACACATGATACAAGAGGCAGAGTGCTGCTGTTACAGCAGAGCTGATTGATACATTTGCAAAGTGGGACACCTTCTGTCTTTGAACTATTATATATGAGAGAGAGAGCGAGAGAGCGAGAGAGAGAGAGCGAGAGAGAGAGAGAGAGAGAAATGGGGGGTGAGATAAAAAAAAGCGGGGGTGAGATAAAAAAAAGCGGGGGAAGGAGAGAAAGAGAGAAGGTGAGATAGAAGGGGAAGAGAGAGGCAGAGAGAGATAAAGAAAGAAAGAAAGAAAGGGCAAGAAAAAGAGAGAGGCAGAGAGAGATAACCAGTGGGAGAGAGAGGCATTGAGAGTGAGAGAGAGAGCGAGAGAGAACCAGTTGGAGAGAGAGAGAGGCAGAGTGGGACGGCTTCCGTCTTTAAACAATAATATGACAGATAGAGAGAACGAGGGAGAGAAAGAGAGAGAGAGCGAGACAGAGAGAGATAATCAGTGGGTGAGCCAGTCTTAAAGGATAATTCCACCACTTTTTGACCACATCATTATCTCCAGCACCAATGAGAAAACGGCACATTTCTATGTTGTATTGAAAAACAAATAAGTTAAAAAGATCCACCCGCTGACATCATCAAAAGTGATTTTCAAACACGATGCGATATACGCTAAGTGCACAAAACATTAGGAACATATTGCTAATATTTAGTTGCACCGTCGAATCAGCCTCAATTCGTCGGGGCATGTAATTCTGCAATGTTTCGAAAGCATTTCACATTCACGCTTGTTTACTCCAATGCTTCCCACAGTTGTGTCAAGTTGGCTGGATGTCCTTTTGGTGGTGGACAATTCTTGATACACAGAGGAAACTGTTGAGTGTGGAAAAACCCAGCAGCGTTGCAGTTCTTGACACAAACCTGTGCTCCTGGCACCTACCACCATACCCTGTTCAAAGGCACTTAAATCTTCTGTCTTGGCCGTTCACCTTCTGAATGGCACACATACACAATCCATGTCTCAATTGTCTCAAGGATTAAAAATCCTTATTTAACCTGTCTCCTCCCCTCCATCTACACTGATTTGAAGTGGATTTAACAAGTAAGGATCATAGCTTTCACCTGGATTCACCTGGTCAGTCTATGTCATGGAAAGACCAGGTGTTCTTAATGGTTTGTACACTCAGCGTATATACTGTAGATATAGGTAACTGCCAAAATAAAGGAAACACTTTATTTTGAGTAAATGAGGGATACAAAGTATATTGAAAGCAGATGCTTTCACACAGGTTTGGTTCCTGAGTTAAATAACACTTTAACGTCCCATCATGCTTAGGGTTATGTATATAAATGCTGGGCAGGCCATTATTTTGGGCGTTGTTTTAATTTAGCTTCCACACACTGTGGTTAAAACAGTTGGACAGTTGTATTTTTAACCACAGACCAATGCACTTCTTTCACTGGTTTGGTGCTAGAGATAAAGAGTTTTAGGTTTAAAAAGTGGTGTAATAGTCCTTTTAATGCTTATTCGCTTCAAACAGCATTTGAGGATATTTTCGTAACCAGTGTGAAGTCTTACATGAAAGCTTTTCTCAATATCATCAAGTTGTGATTTGACAGCTCTTTGCATTTCACTGTTGTTTAAACTGACTCATCATTTTTCTTTGTAATAAAGTCAGTAACAATAGAATAGTTATGAATAATTTAACTTTTCCCCAAAAAAACTCAAGCTGTCTGCTTACAGTATGTACTGTACAAGTTGTAGAAACATTTCAAGGATGATCAATGGGAACAGGATGCATCTGAGCTCAATTTCAAGTCTCTTTTTTTAACCTTTATTTTACTAGGCAAGTCAGTTAAGAACACATTCTTGTTTTCAATGACGGCCTAGGAACAGTGGGTTCAGGGGCAGAACGACAGATTTGTACCTTGTCAGCTCGGGGATTTGAACTTGCAACCTTTCGGTTACTAGTCCAACGCTCTAATCACTAGGCTACCCTGCTGCCCCTCTTAAGGGTCTGAATACTTACCGTATGTACATGTGATATTTTCAGTTTTTGTATTTTTTATTACATTTGCAACAATAAAAAAAAGTTTTTGCTTTGTCATTATGGGGTATTGTGATGTCATTATGGGGTATTGTGATGTCATTATGGGGTATTGTGTGTAGATTGATGAGGAAAACAATTTCATTCATTTTAGAATAAAGCTGTAACGTAACAAAATGTGAAAGAAGTCAAGGGGTCTGAATACTTTCCGAAGGCACTGTAAATATGTTAAATAGTAAACCATAGGA
>CM059787.1:5907207-5974707 GCA_030435695.1 Brachymystax lenok tsinlingensis | reverse complement strand
GTTAAGAATGACCTATAACCCTGAGAACCAATAGTTAAGAATGACCTATAACCCTGAGAACCTTTAGTTAAGAATGACCTATAACCCTGAGAACCAATAGTTAAGAAAGACCTATAACCCTGAGAACCAATAGTTAAGAATGACCTATAACCCTGAGAACCAATAGTTAAGAATGACCTATAACCCTGAGAACCAATAGTTAAGAATGACCTATAACCCTGAGAACCAATAGTTAAGAATGACCTATAACCCTGAGAACCAATAGTTAAGAATGACCTATAACCCTGAGAACCAATAGTTAAGCATTACCTATAACCCCTGAGAACCAATAGTTAAGCTTTACCTATAACCCTGAGAACCAATAGTTTAGCACGACCTACAGTATAACCCTAGATAAATAATGAAATGACTAGTTCCTAAAGTAGTTATTCATCAATTCTGCAACAGATGCTCTTCTATTGATATCTAACATCTAGTTTGGCCATGTAGAGACTACCATATCAATGGCCATCTATTGTCCCCTACCTCATGAAGACAGGTGTAGGAGATCTGTTTGTCTATCTATTCTCCCTCTCAGCCCCTCAGAGCTGCTTGAAGAGGACAACCCCTGCAGTGAGAGCCTCTCTCTCTTCTCCTTCCTCTCTTTCTCCTCTCTCTTCTCCTTCCTCTCTTTCTCTTCTCTTTCTCCTCTCTCTTCTTCTTCTCTTTCTCCTCTCTTTCTCTTCTCTTTCTCCTCTCTCTTCTCCTTCCTCTCTTTCTCTTCTCTTTCTCCTCTCTCTTCTTCTTCTCTTTCTCCTCTCTCTTCTTCTTCTCTTTCTCCTCTCTCTTCTCCTTCCTCTCTTTCTCTTCTCTTTCTCCTCTCTCTTCTTCTTCTCTTTCTCCTCTCTCTTCTCCTTCCTCTCTTTCTCTTCTCTTTCTCCTCTCTCTTCTTCTTCTCTTTCTCCTCTCTCTTCTTCTTCTCTTTCTCCTCTCTCTTCTCCTTCCTCTCTTTCTCCTCTTTCTCCTTTCTTTATATAATTCCGTAGGGTGTTGGGCAGAAGACCTTATAACCACACCCAGCCCTCTAACCCAGCCCCATAGCCCCCCTGATTTAACTGTTAATACAGCCACGGACCACCCCTGCACCCACTTACAGACCCCACCCAGCCCTTTAACCCAGACCCCTAACCCCCTGTCCCTAGGCTGCAAACAATAATGAGTCATTGACACAACGTCTCAAGAACGTTCAGGGGACGTTCAGGGGACCATGACACAACATTCTAAAAACGTCTTCGAGGACGTCCCTGGGACAAACCGGGAACTAGACAAAACCTCCAGGGGACCAAGGCACAATGTCCAAAGAGCATCCTAGAATTGTCCTCAGGGACATCCCCAGGACAAACCAGTAATTAAACAAAATCTCCAAGGGACCATGACTAAACGTCCCAAAAACGTTCAGGGGACTTTCAAGGGACCATGATACAACGTCCCAAGAATGTCCTAAAAAGTCCCCGGGACAAACCGTAAACTATAAAAAGGTCCCCAGAGAACGTTCCCTTTGGGACCATCATGCAACGTCCTAAGGACTAGTAAAATGAAAGTCCTGAGAACGTCCAAAAAAGTCCTGAGAACGTCCTAAAAAGGTCCTGACATGGTCCTCAGTGACATCCTGGTAACTTATAGGGAATTACACAAAGGTCCCCCAGAGAGCGTTACCTTGAACGTCAGTGGGATAACCCTTAAGGGACCCAATGGGAACCTCGCTGAATGCCCTCAGGATGTCCCCAGTTTGCTGGGTAACCCCCTAAGCCATTGATATAACCCTCAATACAGCTCAGGTCCCAGCCACCCCCATACAACTCCACTACCCCATTAAAACCCCCATCCACCCCCATACAACTCCACTACCCCATTAAAACCCCCACCCACCCCCATACAACTCCACTACCCCATTAAAACCCCCATCCACCCCATACAACTCCACTACCCCCCCATCCACCCCCATACAACTCCACTACCCCATTAAAACCCCATCCACCCCCATACAACTCCACTACCCCCCCATCCACCCCCATACAACTCCACTACCCCATTAAAACCCCCATCCACCCCCATACAACTCCACTACCCCCATCCACCCTCATACAACTCCACTACCCCCATCCACCCTCATACAACTCCACTACCCCATTAAAACCCTCATCCACCCCCATACAACTCCACTACCCCCCCATCCACCCTCATACAACTCCACTACCCCATTAAAACCCCCATACACCCCCATACAACTCCACTACCCCCCCATCCACCCCCATACAACTCCACTACCCCATTAAAAAAAAACATCCACCCCCATACAACTCCACTACCCCCCCATCCACCCTCATACAACTCCACTACCCCATTAAAGACCCAGCCACCCCATACAACTCCACTACCCCCATCCACCCTCATACAACTCCACTACCCCATTAAAACCCCCATCCACCCTCATACAACTCCACTACCCCCATCCACCCTCATACAACTCCACTACCCCATTGAAGACCCAGCCACCCCCATACAACTCCACTACCCCATTAAAGACCCAGCCACCCCCATACAACTCCACTACCCCATTAAAAAACACATCCACCCCCATACAACTCCACTACCCCCCATCCACCCCCATACAACTCCACTACCCCATTAAAGGCCCAGCCACCCCCATACAACTCCACTACCCCCCATCCACCCCCATACAACTCCACTACCTCATTAAAACCCCCATCCACCCCCATACAACTCCACTACCCCATTAAAACCCCCATCCACCCCCATACAACTCCACTACCTCATTAAAACCCACATCCACCCCCACACAACTCCACTACCTCATTAAAACCCCCATCCACCCCACCACCAACTAACACACAACTGGCACACTGCTGCTTTATCAAGGGTTAGCTCAGAAATGCCCATTTAAAAAAAAAACTTTAATCCTAATAATCAACCACCCTTCAATGTGTGTGTGTGTGTGTGTGTGTTTGTGTGTGTGTGGCTGTGTATGGGTGTGTGTGTATGTTGGGGTCCCTAATTAGAGGGTGTCTGAACAAAGGGGGCGAAATTGCTTTGGTACAAAGAGCCCTCGGAAGTGCCGTGAGTCGCGCCATGTAAAGGATTATGTTACGTTACGACACACACACTCACACTGTCTCATGCACACATCAGACCAATCCCGATTTGTAACGATTTTTTTTACTTTCATGCCTCTGTGAATATCTAACATCTAATATAGCTTTCTAATAAAGATTTGTGTTCTGTCTCCAAGTCTCGTTCCTCGTCTGTTAAGCCCCGGGTTCAGATACAACAGCAGACAGACAACTAGCCAGTTATAGCACGTTGTGTTGTACAACAGCTGACTAAAGACGGGCCATTCAGATCAAAAAGATGGTTGAGGCTATTTCCACACGGTGCTTCTTTACAATGACCTGATGAACTTGTTGTAGCAAACGAGTATCATGAAAGACATGCACCAGAAACAGGCCAAACTTTGTGACTTTCCAGTTCTATATCAGCAAGGCTACATAACTGCAGTAAAATAGCCAGCTAGCAGTCTGTCTGCTTAGCCAGCTAGATGTCTGTCTGGTTAGCCAGCTAGATGTCTGTCTGGTTTGCCAGCTAGATGTCTGTCTGGTTAGCCAGCTAGTTGTCTGCCTGGTTAGCCAGCTAGTTGTCTGGTTGGTTAGCCAGCTAGATGTCTGGTTGGTTAGCCAGCTATTTGTCTGGTTGGTTAGCCAACTAGTTGTCTGCCTGGTTAGCCAGCTAGATGTCTGCCTGGTTAGCCAGCTAGATGTCTGTCTGGTTAGCCAGCTAGTTGTCTGTCTGGTTAGCCAGCTAGTTGTCTGTCTGGTTAGCCAGCTAGTTGTCTGGTTGGTTAGCCAGCTAGTTGTCTGGTTGGTTAGCCAGCTAGATGTCTGTCTGGTTAGCCAGCTAGTTGTCTGCCCGGTTAGCCAGCTAGACGTCTGCCCGGTTAGCCAGCTAGATGTCTGCCTGGTTAGCCAGCTAGTTGTCTGCCTGGTTAGCTAGCAAGCTGTCTGCCTGGTTAGCTTGCAAGCTGTCTGCCTGGTTAGCCAGCAAGCTGTCTGCCTGGTTAGCCAGCTAGCTGTCTGCCTGGTTAAACGGACCCGTCTCATCTCAAGACTTTTGCTTTTTACATGTTGAATCTTGGAAATTCCAGCAGCCGACATGAGACACTCAAAAACTACATAGAGCAAACTGTGTTCTAAAAGTGCATAAAACTGTCTCATCTCGTCTGTTGTATCTGAACAGATCTGTTCTGTTCCTGTCTTGTCTGTTGTATCTGAACAGGTCTGTTCTGTTCCTGTCTCGTCTGTTGTATCTGAACAGGTCTGTTCTGTTCCTGTCTCGTCTGTTGTATCTGAACATGTCTGTTCTGTTCCTGTCTCGTCTGTTGTACCTAAACAGATCTGTTCTGTTCCTGTCTCGTCTGTTGTATCTGAACAGATCTGTTCTGTTCCTGTCTCGTCTGTTGTACCTGAACAGGTCTGTTCTGTTCCTGTCTCGTCTGTTGTACCTGAACAGGTCTGTTCTGTTCCTGTCTCGTCTGTTGTATCTGAACAGATCTGTTCTGTTCATGTCTCGTCTGTTGTACCTGAACAGATCTGTTCTGTTCCTGTCTCGTCTGTTGTACCTGAACAGGTCTGTTCTGTTCCTGTCTCGTCTGTTGTACCTGAACAGGTCTGTTCTGTTCCTGTCTCGTCTGTTGTATCTGAACAGGTCTGTTCTGTTCCTGTCTCGTCTGTTGTATCTGAACAGATCTGTTCTGTTCCTGTCTCGTCTGTTGTATCTGAACATGTCTGTTCTGTTCCTGTCTCGTCTGTTGTACCTAAACAGATCTGTTCTGTTCCTGTCTCGTCTGTTGTATCTGAACAGATCTGTTCTGTTCCTGTCTCGTCTGTTGTATCTGAACAGATCTGTTCTGTTCCTGTCTTGTCTGTTGTACCTAAACAGATCTGTTCTGTTCCTGTCTCGTCTGTTGTATCTGAACAGGTCTATTATGGTCCTCCTCTGGGAAGTGTATCTTTAGAGACTGTGAATTGTCTAAAATAATTTTTAGTATTTTAGTATGTGTAAACGCTATTGAACCTATTGCTTTCAAATATATGTTTGTGTTTGATCAGTGAGGAAAGGATGAAAGGAAATATTTTTAGAGTATTCAAACTCTACATAGGTTTAGATGTATACTTATTAACCAGCAGAGAGTATCTGCACACCTGTGTGTGTGTGTGTGTGTGTGTGTGTCTCTCAGCTTCATTAGTGGCTGTGTTCCTGGCAATACTTCACGACTACTCTCAGGCTTAAACATGTTGTTGCTATGGTTACCCTTCAGCTGTCTTGACCCCTGATCTCTCTCTCTGTTAGCTAACCTGCCCATATTGGTTTACCTAAGAGTGGCAACACACACACACACACACACACGTCCCCTGGCTGATGACAGTAATCCGTTGTCACTACTTTTCCCCCGAGACCTCTCTCTCTCTCTCTCTCTCTCTCTCTCTCTCTCTCTCTCTGACCTTATCTCTCCATATTTATCCTTGTCTCTCTCTCTCTCTCTCTCTCTCTCTCTCTCTCTCTCTCTCTCTCTCTCTCTCTCT
The DNA here is from genome assembly GCA_030435695.1 of Brachymystax lenok tsinlingensis. NCBI lineage: Eukaryota > Metazoa > Chordata > Actinopteri > Salmoniformes > Salmonidae > Brachymystax > Brachymystax lenok. The sequence goes on along the minus strand of CM059787.1, from coordinate 5,969,071 downwards.
CTCACCTCTCCATATTTATCCTTGTCTTTCTCTCTCGCTCTCTCGCTCTCTCTTTCTCCTCTCAACATTTTAAATTTTAGTCATTAGCAGATGCTCTTATCCAGAGTGACTTACATTTCTGCATTCATCTTAAGATAGCTAGGTGAGACATATCACAATCGTAGCAAGAACATTTCCCCTCAACAAAGTAGCTGTCCTGACATTAGGGAAGAGCTTTGACTGGACTGATTGAGTGCTGCCCTCCCGTAAGTGTTGGAAAGCCAAGAGACCAGAGGTGGCAGAACGGAGTGCTCAGGTTGGGATGTAGGGTTTGAGCTTAGCCTTGAGGTAGGGAGGGGCAGTTCCTCTTGCTGCTCTGTAGGTAAGCACCATGGTCTTGAAGATGACGTGAGATTCTACTGGAGCCAACAGAGAGTTGCAGTAGCCAAGATGGGAGATAACAAGTTCCCGGATTAGTACCTGCGCCACATCCTGTGCGAGGAAAGGTAATCTGGTCTATGGATGTTGTAGAGCAGGAGTTCACAAACTTTTTCACTCACCTTTCATTATTGGGGAACATCCTGAGCCCCTCCGCCTGGAGCACGTCTGTTTCTATGGGCACCAGCACTGTTCACGACACAAACTGTTCACACCCCTCTCGTTGGCGGAGAGAACATTTAGCAGATTTAAAGCGTATTTTCTTTGCAATTCTAGACATTTTGCCATGTCTAATGTTGGTTCATGTGATATTTGAGTTACTCGAACATTACTACAAACTCTATGGGCTAAAGAAAACGTAGTTAAAAATTTTTTTAGCTGACATGGGCTAGTTGATCTGGACATTTCTGACAAAGTTATAAATAGCTCTCTAAGGTCTGCAATGACTGACAATGAACTGATGATGCAATAACCGATTTCAAAGTTGCACCTTGTGCATTCTACAAATTGTCATGAGTAAGATGAAAGTAGGACTGAGTTCCTTAAACAAATCTAAACTCGGGCGGGAAGGGGGGGCGCGCCCCACAGTTTGGGAAACACTATTGTAGAGCACGAACCTGCAGGAGCGAGTCACTGCTTTGATGTTTGCAGAGAATGACAGGCTGTTGTCCAGGGTCATGCAAATGTCCTTTGCACTCTGGCAAGGGGACACTGTGGAGTTGTCAACTGTGATGCAGAGGTCTTGGAGCGGGTAGGCCTTTCCCGGGAGGAAGAGCAGATCCGTTTTGTTGAGGATGAGCTTGAGATGGTGGGCCGAGTTCCAAGATAAGATGTCTGCCAGGCATGCAGAGATGTGTCACCACCTGTCAGAAAGGGGAAAGAAGAAAATTATTTCTCTAGTGAGTACCGTGCAGATTAGGCATAAACCTCAAATATCCTTAAAACATGATTAACAACAACAAAAACAACAACATATCAACAAAGCAAAATGAAAACACAAAACTGCTACAGAGATACAGCAGATACTCTACATGACCAAAAGTATGTGGACACCTTCTCGTCAAACATCTCATTACAAAATCATGGGGATTAATATGGAGTTGGTCCCCACTTTGCTGTCTTGACCAGTACTCTTCCTCCTCTTTCTCCTGTCTTTACCAGCACTCTTCCTCCTCTTTCTCCTGTCTTTACCAGTACTCTTCCTCCTCTTTCTCCTGTCTTTACCAGCACTCTTCCTCCTCTTTCTCCTGTCTTTACCAGTACTCTTCCTCCTCTTTCTCCTGTCTTTACCAGTACTCTTCCTCCTCTTTCTCCTGTCTTTACCAGTACTCTTCCTCCTCTTTCTCCTGTCTTTACCAGTACTCTTCCTCCTCTTTCTCCTGTCTTTACCAGTACTCTTCCTCCTCTTTCTCCTGTCTTTACCAGCACTCTTCCTCCTCTTTCTCCTGTCTTTACCAGTACTCTTCCTCCTCTTTCTCCTGTCTTTACCAGTACTGTTCCAGAAAAAACTAAGCACTGGACATAGGTCGGTCATTCCACCAATTCAGTGCCTTTTGAGATGTGTAACATGGACCCTTTTGATTTCACTTCATTTCAAAATTCTGTCATAAAGAGCACACATTCAACTGAATAAAAGTTTTCCCATCTCAAGAAGTGCTTATTGAATGCAAAATAAAGTAACAGGGTGGACAGTACATTTATGCTTCCTTTATCTAACTAGGCAAGTCAGTTAAGAACAAATTCTTATTTACAATGACGGCCTACACCGGCCAACCCCAGACGATGCTGAACCAAATGTGCCCCACCCTATGGGACTCCCGATCACTGCCAGCCTGGAATCGAACCCAGGATCGTGACCGTGACAAGGTTGACCGTAACGGGGTTGACCGTAACGGGGTTGACCGTAACAGGGTTGACCGTGACAAGGTTGACCGTGACAAGGTTGACCGTAACAGGGTTGACCGTAACAGGGTTGACTGTAAACAGGGTTGACCGTAACAGTGTTGACCATAACAGGGTTGACCATAACAGGGTTGACGATTGAATTTTAAATCAGCCATGAATCTCCTTGTGACATTGGAAATTTAGGCTTGTTGTGTGCAACAGGGAGGGGCAATTGAATGAAAGCTTCACAAAAAACGATTAATTGTGAAAACATTTGTAGCCTGTCTATCTATGGGCAACAGGGTTGACATCACCACAAAACACCCGAGAATTGCAATAAAAGAGTAGAACCAGCTCCACTGCTTTTACACTATGACTTGGTTAAACAAAAGGACTAGTTTCACCATATTAAAATGAGAGTTTTGTATTTGTTTTTGTTATGGATCGCTCAGCCAATGAGGCAGCTACTCTTCCTGGGGTCCGGGAAAAATTAAGTCAGTTATATCATTTTAAAAACATTACAATACGTTCATAACAAATTTCACAACACACTAAGTGTGTGCCCTCAGGCCCCTACACCCCTACCACATATCTACAATAACAAAATCTATGTGTACGTATGTGTATAGTGTGTATGTTATCATGTGTGTGTGCCTATGTTTGTGTGGACATTTAGGGAAATTTTGTTGTTCTTTTACCTTTAAATGAAACATTAAATCACATTTAAATAAATAATAATATTTAGAAATGACTTTGTCAAAGCAACAAATTACTAGGGCTTTACAATGACGGTGAAAACTTGGGAGACATTCTTGTGGTAAGTAGGTTAAAATCTTCCTGGAAGTCACAGACGGTGGAATTGTTCTTTTATTTATTAAAATCTCCTTGTGTGCGTGTGTGCTAGTGTTAGTTAGTGACCAGGCTGTGGTGAGCTGGTATACAGAGCCTGCGGTGTGTGTGTGTATGTACTGTATGCGTTTGTGCAGCCTGTAGTGAGCAGACATCATTACCAGGTATAGACACCTGTACATCTTCATCATTACCAGGTATAGACACCTGTACAGCTTCATCATTGCCAGGTATAGACACCTGTATATCTTCATCATTACCAGGTATAGACACCTGTACAGATTCATCATTACCAGGTATAGACACCAGTACAGCTTCATCATTACCAGGTATAGACACCTGTACAGATTCAACATTACCAGGTATAGACACCTGTATGACTTCATCATTACAATGTATAGACACCTGTACATCTTCATCATTACCAGGTATAGACACCTGTACATCTTCATCATTACCAGGTATAGACACCTGTACAGCTTCATCATCACCAGGTATAGACACCTGTACAGCTTCATCATTACCAGGTATAGACATCTGTACAGCTTCATCATTACCAGGTATAGACATCTGTACAGCTTCATCATTACCAGGTATAGACACCTGTAGAGCTACATCATTACCAGGTATAGACACCTGTACAGCTTCATCATCACCAGGTATAGACACCTGTAGAGCTACATCATTACCAGGTATAGACACCTGTACAACTTCATCATCACCAGGTATAGACACCTGTACAGCTTCATCATTACCAGGTATAGACATCTGTACAGCTTCATCATTACCAGGTATAGACATCTGTACAGCTTCATCATTACCAGGTATAGACACCTGTAGAGCTACATCATTACCAGGTATAGACACCTGTAGAGCTACATCATTACCAGGTATAGACACCTGTACAGCTTCATCATTACCAGGTATAGACACCTGTACAGCTTCATCATTACCAGGTATAGACACCTGTACGACTTCTTCATTATCATTCTCTCTCTGCCCTGAAGCCATGCTTATATCCATACTCCCTGAGGCCATTCATCATCACACCAAAAGCAGAAGAGCTTCAAAGGGGAAGAGGTATTCTGCCCAGCGTTTTTTCTATTGACTAGACAGGAGTTGAACCTATGTAAAAAATATGATTATTTTTTATTTAACCTTTATTTAACTGAGCAAGTCAGTTAAGAACAAATTCTTATTTACAATGTCAGCCTACCAATGGCAAAAGGCCTCCTGCGGAGATGAGGGCTGGGATTAAAAATAACATATAAATATGGAACAAAACACACATCACGACATGTGAGACACCACAACACTACGTAAAGAGAGACCTAAGACAATAACATAGCATGGTAGCAACACATGACAACACAGCATGGCAGCAGCACAACATGTTAGCATGAGGCTAGGAGAAGGATGTAGGATGGATAATGTTCTATATAATGTATTAGGTGTTAGCATAAGGCTAGGTGAAGGATGTAGGATGGATAATATTCTATGTAATGTATTAGGTGTTAGCATAAGGCTAGGAGAAGGATGTAGGATGGATAATGTTCTATATAATGTATTAGGTGTTAGCATAAGGCTTGGTGAATGATGTAGGATGGATAATATTCTATATAATGTATTAGGTGTTAGCATAAGGCTAGGTGAAGGATGTAGGATGGATAATGTTTATATTATGTATTAGGTGTTAGCATAAGGCTAGGTGAAGGATGGATAATGTTCTATATAATGTATTAGGTGTTAGCATAAGGCTAGGTGAAGGATGTAGGATGGATAATGTTCTATATAATGTATTAGGTGTTAGCATAGGGCTAGGTGAAGGATGTAGGATGGATAATGTTCTATATAATTTATTAGGTTTTAGCATAAGGCTAGGGGAAGGATGTAGGATGGATAATGTTCTATATAATTTATTTGGTGTTAGCATAAGGCTGGGTGAGCATAAGTCCCACAATCAGTTGGGTGAATTGTGGCTCATTCCTTCTGACAGAGCTGGTGTAACTGAGTCAGGTTTGTAGGCCTTTTTGCTCGCACACCCTTCTTCAGTTCTGCCCACAAATTGTCTATAGGTTTCAGGTCAAGGCGTTGTGATGGCCACTCCAATACCTTGACTTTGTTGTACTTAAGCCATTTTGCCACAACTATGCTTGGGAAGTATGCTTGGGGTCATTGTCCATGTGGAAGACCCATTTGCGACCAAGCTTTAACTTCCTGACTGATGTCTTGAGATGTTGCTTCAATATATCCACATAAGTTTCCTTCCTCATGACGCCATCTATTTTGTTAAGTGCACCAGTCCCTCCTGCAGCAAAGCACCCCCACAACATGATGCTGCCACCCCCGTGCTTCACGGTTGGGATGGTGTTCTTCGGCTTGCAAGCCTCCCCCTTTTTCTTCCAAACATAACGATGGTCATTATGTCCAAACAGTTATATTTTTGTTTCATCAGACCAGAGGACATTTCTACAAAAAGTACGATCTTTGTCCTTATGTGCAGTTGCAAACCGTATTCTGGCTTTTTTATGGCGGTTTTATAGCAGTGGCCATTTCCTTGCTGAGTGGCCTTTCAGGTTATGTCAATATAGGACTCGTTTTACTGTGGATATAGATACTTTTGTACCTGTTTCCTCCAGCATCTTCACAAAGTCATTTGCTGTTGTTCTGGGATTGATTTGCACTTTTCACACCAAAGTACATTCATCTCTAGGAGACTAAACGCGTCTCCTTTCTGAGCAGTATAACGGCTGCGTGGTCCCATGGTGTTTATACTCGCGTACTATTGTTCGTACAGATGAACGTGGTACCTTCAGGCATTTGGAAATTGCTCCCAAGGATGAACCAGACTTGTGGAGGTCTACACATTTCTTTCTAAGGTCTTGGCTGATTTCTTTTGATTTTCCCATGATGTCAAGCAAAGAGGCACTGAGTTTGAAGGTAGGCCTTGAAATACATCCACAGGTACACCTCCAATTGACTCAAATGCCATTACATAATTTATATCTAACTAAGGTGTCTGGAGAAGAATCTCTTATGTAAACAGTCGGAGCTGCTGGGCAGGTCTGTCTCACTGTCTGCGCTGTTGGATGGAGAGCAATCACTGCAGCTGTTCACCCCATGTTAGTGGGCAAATGGACATCGTCAAATTAGGACCCAACCTTAATTTACCCGTTGTGGAGCACGGATGTTCCAAACTCCAAAGTGATCCTATTTACACTTTTTAGACAATTTTGACACTAGAATATATTTTTTGTAACTCTTGTACATCCCACGTAGGCTGTTATAAAAGGGATTTGTTTTTTAAAGGCAGTCGCTCTTTAAGGTCTGGGATAGGGTTAAAACAGGAACAACTTGACGGTTAAGTTTAGGCTTTAATTCAGACTGGTTAAGGAAAGGGTTAATTTAAGGCTTTAATGGCTACATTACTACTCCACATTGAACCACAGCCAGAGGATGGCTACATTACTACTGTACATTGAACCACCGCCAGATGATGGCTACATTACTACTCCACATTGAACCACAGCCAGATGATGGCTACATTACTACTCCACATTGAACCACCGCCAGCGGATGGTTACATTACTACTCCACATTGAACCACAGCCAGAGGATGGTTACATTACTACTCCACATTGAACCACAGCCAGAAGACGGATACATTACTACTCCACATTGAACCACAGCCAGAGAATGGCTACATTACTACTCCACATTGAACTACAGCCAGAGAATGGCTACATTACTACTCCACATTGAACCACAGCCAGAGAATGGCTACATTACTACTCCACATTGAACAACAGCCAGAGAATGGCTACATTACTACTCCACATTGAACCACAGCCAGAGGATGGGTACATTACTACTCCACATTGAACCACCGCCAGCGGATGGCTACATTACTACTCCACATTGAACCACCGCCAGCGGATGGCTACATTACTACTCCACATTGAACCACAGCCAGAGAATGGCTACATTACTACTCCACATTGAACCACAGCCAGAGAATAGCTACATTACTACTCCACATTGAACCACAGCCAGAGGATGGCTACATTACTACTCCACATTGAACCACAGCCAGAGGATGGCTACATTACTACTCCACATTGAACCACAACCAGAGGATGGCTACATTACTACTCCACATTAAACCACAGCCAGAGGATGGCTACATTACTACTCCACATTGAACCACAGCCAGAGGATGGTTACATTACTACTACACATTGAACCATCACCAGAGGATGGCTACATTACTACTCCACATTGAACCACAGCCAGAGGATGGCTACATTACTACTCCACATTGAACCACAGCTAAAGGATGGCTACATTACTACTCCACATTGAACCACAGCTAAAGGATGGCTACATTACTACTCCACATTGAACCACAGCCAGAGAATGGCTACATTACTACTCCAAATTGAACCACAGCCAGAGGATGGGTACATTACTACTGTACATTGAACCACCACCAGAGGATGGCTACATTACTACTCCACATTGAACCACAGCCAGAGGATGGCTACATTACTACTCCACATTGAACCACAGCCAGAGGATGGGTACATTACTACTCCACATTGAACCACAGCCAGAGGATGGCTACATTACTACTCCACATTGAACCACAGCCAGAGGACGGGTACGTTACAGGCACATTGTTGTTCTGTAGTTCTCTTGAGTTGCTGATATGGCAAATACGTTTTGTTGCATGAGAAATATAAGGATATTACTGCTGCCGGTACAGGCATTGTGAAAAACACACGGCTCCACAAGGCTCCACACTGCTCCACAAGGCTCCAAAAGGCTCCACACGGCTCCATCCTAGTGTGGTCCCATTCCATAGGGTTATTTATCTCTGCCTACCACTAGTTGTGCCCTTTTCAAGTCACAGTGAGGAAGATGTCATCCATTGTGGGACACAGTAACTGAACATCACAGTGAGGAAGATTTCGCCATACAGTATGTGGGACACAGTAACTGAACATCACACCGCATTACTCTTCACATTGTAACCAAGCAACCGTTCACATGAGACTATCAAGGAGAAGCTTAATAGTCAACATCACTTCCTGTAGGATAGTCCCGACCTTTTCCAGATGTCTGCCACACCTAAGGCACACTCCCCATCATGGATTAAAAAGTATTTCATTGGTGTACCTCTCAGCGCAGCCGTTCTCACATCAGACATGAAGAGGCCGTTCTCACATCAGACATGAAGCAGCGTTAAGATGTTACACATTTCAACTTTCACTGCAGAAACAAGAACATAATCTGTTTCAAGATGAGACACTTAGAGAAATGAAGACGTCTTCCTCTGGAGACATCTGGTTCGGGGTGTTTCAAGATGAGACACTTAGAGAAATGAAGACGTCTTCCTCTGGAGACATCTGGTTCGGGGTGTTTCAGATGAGACACTTAGAGAAATGAAGACGTCTTCCTCTGGAGACATCTGGTTCGGGGTGTTTCAAGATGAGACACTTAGAGAAATGAAGACGTCTTCCTCTGGAGACATCTGGTTCGGGGTGTTTCAAGATGAGACACTTCGAGAAATGAAGACGTCTTCCTCTGGAGACATCTGGGTCGGGGTGTTTCAAGATGAGACACTTAGAGAAATGAAGACGTCTTCCTCTGGAGGCATCTGGGTCAGGGTGTTTCAAGGTTTCCTGAAGAACAAATTTGGTTATGTTCCCTGTTAAAACAGCGTATTTGAAGAAGATGTTTTCAATATTATGTTTGCAAATATAGTAGCCTACGTTTGGATGTCTGAGTGTGTTTTGAACGCTCCCTTTTAAAGTTAATGCAGTCTCTATTGAAGAGGAATTCAAAGTCTGTGTTTGTCTGATTGTTGACACACAAAAAAATATATTGCAATATTGTCCCAAAAAATTGTATTGCGATGTATTGTCAACAAGAATATCCCAATATATAACTGTATAGATTTTCCCACGGCACTAGTACACACACACACACACACACACACACACACACACACACACACACACACACACACACACACACACACACACACACACACACACACACACACACACACACACACACACACACACACACACACTCACTCGCTCACACACACATATATCACACACACACAGTGTCATATTTTGTGGTTTGTAAAATTCTTTCAGTCTGCTCATTTTCAACCTCTTGTAGATAAAGCCAAGGTACGTGTGTGTGTGTGTGTGTCCATATGTGTGTGTGTCTACACACTTGTGTGTGTTTGAGTGTGTATGCATGGGCGCACGCGCGTGTCTGCATGTACTGTACGTGTGCGTGTTTGTGTGTTTGTGTGTTTGTGTTTGTGTGTGTGTGTGTGTTTGTGTGTGTGTTTGTGTGTGTGTGTTTGTGTGTGTGTGTGTTTGCGTGTGTATGCATGGGCGCACGCGCGTGTCTGCAAGTACTGTATGTGTGCGTGTGTGTTTGTGCGTGTGTGTGTGTGCATGTGTGTGTGTGTGTCTGAATTCACACCCTGCTGGCTGTTGTAGGTCATGGTTTGATGATTAATTGATATGAAAGCATTTCCAGTGCTGATTCCTTGTCAAAGCACTGAGGCAGAATAGGACTTTATATAACCCTAAATATAACTCTGACTGGATGAGGAACCAGGCCACACTGAACTTTTCACCTCTTGCTGACTGGTGTGTGAATGAGTGAGTGAGTGTGTGTGAGTGTGTGTGAGTGTGTGTGTGTGAGTGTGTGTGAGTGTGTGAGTGAGTGAGTGTGTGTGAGTGTGTGTGAGTGTGTGTGTGTGAGTGTGTGTGAGTGTGTGTGTGTGTGTGTGTGAGTGAGTAAGTGTGTGAGTAAGTGTGTGTGTGTGTGAGTGAGTGATTGTGTGTTTCTGTGTGTGTATGCATTTGTGTGTGTGTGAGTGTGTGTGTTTGTGTGTGGCTTAGTGATGTTAAATTAAGCGACAACATCAGGATACAAGGTGCTCCAAGAGCTTTACAGTGTGTTGTTTGTGACAGACACACACACACACACACACACACACACACACACACACACACACACCTGTACATTACAAACATAGCCCTAGTATTTTCTGTTCAAAAAAGAAGCAACACAACACTACAACACCTCTGCTCTCCTCCTCACCTCCCCCCTCCTCTCTGAGCCCTAAACACTCAACAGTACTAACCCTGTTCTATGTGCCCTAACAGAACAGCCTCCCCCTTCCTCTCTGAGCCCTAAACACTCAACAATACTAACCCTGTTCTATGTGTCCTAACAGAACAGCCTCCCCCCTCCTCTCTGAGCCCTAAGCACTCAACAATACTAACCCTGTTCTATGTGTCCTATTATACAACAGGTGGGTCTAATTCTAATTCTGATTGCTGATTGGTTAAAAGCGCATTCCAGCCAGTGTCTATTCCACAAGTTACCACCGACTAAATCGATGGCGTTAAAATGCCTGTTTACTCTGTTCCGTCTTTCCCGCTTCAGTTTAAAGTGATTTGTGTTAGCTGTGTTGTTGGCTAGCTCCTCTGAACAACAGTGTCCTGACGAGAGAGCACATTTTCTATGCAGGGGCGAAATGGTGCCTCATTAGCTCATTGTTAAATGTCACTAGAAAACAGCTTAAACAAATGCAGCTACTGTTGTTAATCTGGCTGCACTGTTTGACGTGACTGTAAGTTAGCCGTAGTTGGCTAGCTAGCAACCAACCGATAAGAACGTTGCCAGCCAGTATGGCAATGGCAAAGCCATCATTATTTGAATATGTTGGTAACCCGTTGTGTAAAAGTGACAATGCCCTCGAAGCCGGTGTATATTGATATATTGGAACGCCAGACTGGGGCTTTGTTCTACACCCCTAACTACCACTGGTATTAACTAGACTGGGGCTTTGTTTTACACCCCTAACTACCACTGGTATTAACTAGACTGGGGCTTTGTTCTACACCACTAACTACCACTGGTATTAACTAGACTGGGGCTTTGTTTTACACCACTAACTACCACTGGTATTAACTAGACTGGGGCTTTGTTCTACACCCCTAACTACCACTGGTATTAACTAGACTGGGGCTTTGTTCTACACCACTAACTACCACTGGTATTAACTAGACTGGGGCTTTGTTTTACACCACTAACTACCACTGGTATTAACTAGACTGGGGCTTTGTTTTACACCACTAACTACCACTGGTATTAACTAGACTGGGGCTTTGTTTTACACCACTAACTACCACTGGTATTAACTAGACTGGGGCTTTGTTCTACACCACTAACTACCACTGGTATTAACTAGACTGGGGCTTTGTTTACACCACTAACTACCACTGGTATTAACTAGACTGGGGCTTTGTTCTACACCACTAACTACCACTGGTATTAACTAGACTGGGGCTTTGTTCTACACCACTAACTACCACTGGTATTAACTAGACTGGGGCTTTGTTCTACACCACTAACTACCACTGGTATTAACTAGACTGGGGCTTTGTTTTACACCACTAACTACCACTGGTATTAACTAGACTGGGGCTTTGTTCTACACCACTAACTACCACTGGTATTAACTAGACTGGGGCTTTGTTCTACACCCCTAACTACCACTGGTATTAACTAGACTGGGGCTTTGTTCTACACCACTAACTACCACTGGTATTAACTAGACTGGGGCTTTGTTCTACACCCCTAACTACCACTGGTATTAACTAGACTGGGGCTTTGTTTTACACCCCTAACTACCACTGGTATTAACTAGACTGGGGCTTTGTTCTACACCCCTAACTACCCCTGGTATTAACTAGACTGGGGCTTTGTTCTACACCACTAACTACCACTGGTATTAACTAGACTGGGGCTTTGTTCTACACCACTAACTACCACTGGTATTAACTAGACTGGGGCTTTGTTCTACACCCCTAACTACCACTGGTATTAACTAGACTGGGGCTTTGTTCTACACCCCTAACTACCACTGGTATTAACTAGACTGGGGCTTTGTTTTACACCACTAACTACCACTGGTATTAACTAGACTGGGGCTTTGTTTTACACCCCTAACTACCACTGGTATTAACTAGACTGGGGCTTTGTTCTACACCCCTAACTACCACTGGTATTAACTAGACTGGGGCTTTGTTTTACACCACTAACTACCACTGGTATTAACTAGACTGGGGCTTTGTTTTTTATGAAGATTACCTCAGCTGCTGCATGATTCTGGGATTACAATCTGTGTGTGTTTGTGTGTGTGTGCATGTGCGTGTGTGTGATGTGTGTGTGTGGATCTAGTTAGTGCTTTGAGAGAGATGGTTAGCCTACAGGCCTGGAGAAATCACGCTCTGCATGACTGCTTCAGCTTTTACAGTTATTAAAATACACACACACAGACACACACACACACGCTGCAAAGGTTATTTGTTTCAGGGGATTAAACTCGATATCCGTGCTTCACCTGTGGGAATCCCTTACTGACAGAGTTGGCTGGCGTGATATTCAGCAGGCATAGCATGCATACATATGAGTACACGCATACATGACCAGATTAGTTTAAGATTGATAAACGTACATGATCAGATTCGTTTAAGATGGATAAACATATATGATCAGATTCGTTTAAGATGGATAAGCATACATGATCAGATTCGTTTAAGATGGATAAACATACATGATCAGATTAGTTTAAGATCGATAAACGTAGATGATCAGATTAGTTTAAGATTGATAAACGTACATGATCAGATTTGTTTAAGATGGATCAACATACATGATCAGATGTATTTAAGATGGATAAACATACATGATCAGATTCGTTTAAGATGGATTAACATACATGATCAGATTCGTTTAAGATGGATCAACATACATGATCAGATTCGTTTAAAATGGATAAACATACATGATCAGATTCGTTTAAGATGGATAAACATAGATGATCAGATTCGTTTAAGATGGATAAACATACATGATCAGATTCGTTTAAGATGGATAAACATACATGATCAGATTCGTTTAAGATTAATAAACATACATGATCAGATTCGTTTAAGATGGATAAACATACATGATCAGATTCGTTTAAGATGGATAAACATACATGATCAGATCAGTTTAAGATGGATAAACATATATGATCAGTTTAGTTTATCTGTCTGTTACATAAACAAGGTAAAGACACTACTCTCTGTTCAAGTCATAGACCTCTCTCCCTCGTTAAACTAGTGACATAAAATTGTACGCCAAGGTTCTGGCCAAACGTCTGGAAACAGTTTTACCCAAACTAGTTAATCCTGATCAAACAGGTTTTGTGAAACATAAACTGGCTTCAGACAATCTGAGACGTCTCCTTCCTAAATACACATTACAACTGATATACCGTAACCCTTTGTAGCCCTGGCAAATAATGCGGAGAAGGCCTTGGAACGTACGGGATTCGGCAAACTATTTATGACTATGTTAAAAACACTGTATTATAACCCCTCTGCGATGGTCTTGACTGCTAACCAATGCTCCTCACAATTCGCCATCAAACAGAGAACTGGACCAAGGCTGTCCAGCCTCCTATTTGCCCTATCATTGGAGCCTTTAGCTAAAAAAACAAAATAACCGCAAGATATAGGGCAAAGGACACGGGCCACGAATTCTCATTTGATATGCAGATTACATATTATTGTACCTTGACAATGTACCACAATCCCTTCCTAATGTATTACGTATATACAGACAATTCAGCAGTCTATCAAATGATAAGATTGACTTCATTAAATCATCTTTGCTCCTATTTAATAAAGATATGTTCGATCTAAGAATCAATGATACCAATTGTGACCCGTTTTCAATACCTGGACATTGACATTTTTCCCTCTCTAGATAAAATTGTTTCGAAGAACTACAAACATGTAAAAAACTGAAATTACAGCAAACCAATACAGATGGTTACATTAACTTTATCAAGTTTGAATTTCAATGGTGAAAATGAATGTCTTGCCTAGACTACATTTCTTTGTTAGCGTGCTTCCTTTAGGGTACCGAGAAAAGATTCAAAGTTCAGTCTTGAAATGTATATGGAAAAGGGAAACGTCCCAGAATTAAAACGACTCCAGGAACCCAAAGGTTTTGACAGTTTATGTTTACCCAACTTCAAGTTCTATGCTTTGTGTCTAGATCTTCGCCCACTTAAGAAATTATTTGATCAAGATAAATGTATTTTGGGGTTGGAAACAGAGGAAAATATAGTGTCACCATTTACAGTGAACAATGTACTCTTCTCTGCCATTTACATTGAACAATGTACTCTTCTCTACTTTTTACATTGAACAATGTACTCTACTTTTTACAGTGAAATATGTACTCTTCTCTACCATTTACATTGAACAATGTACTCTTCTCTACTTTTTACATTGAACAATGTACTCTTCTCTACTTTTTACATTGAACAATGTACTCTTCTTTACTTTTTACATTGAACAATGTACTCTTCTCTACCATTTACAGTGAAATATGTACTCTTCTCTACCATTTACATTGAACAATGTACTCTTCTCTACCTTTTACATTGAACAATGTACTCTTCTCTACCTTTTACATTGAACAATGTACTCTTCTCTACCATTTACATTGAACAATGTACTCTTCTCTACCTTTTACATTGAACAATGTACTCTTCTCTACCTTTTACATTGAACAATGTACTCTTCTCTGCCTTATCTCCAAAGTTTTGCCGTACAGTTTGGATCAAATCATCGCCCACTCAATAAAGATCTGGGAAGTGTGATGGCATACCCCAACACCAATATTTAGAAACAAATCCCTACCTTTACAATGTCCTTGTCACGGATCCTCCCGGTACTGCTGTTCATTCTGTTCACCAGTTCCGGAGGTTTACGTCACCGGCCTTCTATGCTTCACTGAACTGTGTCATTACCCACACCTGGTTCCAAGTCCTCGCTGATTGTGTTTGTATAAATGTGCTCTTTGTTTCCCCGTTGGGCTGTCGGTTATTGTTCCATGTCCGTTGGTGGTGTGAGTACCTATGCGTTGTCTCAGCCTGTGCTGCGTGTTATTGTTCCCATGTCTGTTGGTGGTGTGAGTACCTATGCGTTGTCTCAGCCTGTGCTGCGTGTTATTGTTCCCATGTCTGTTGGTGGTGTGAGTACCTATGCGTCGTCTCAGCCTGTGCTGCGTGTTTTGAGCATTGTGTATTACGGGTCTCGTCCCGTGTCGTTCTACGAGGTTTACCCTCACTCTTTTGTTTGGGTACATCCCAGTGTTTTGTAGACGTGTTTGTTTTGGGTGTATTTAAAACCCCCATGATGTATTCCTGAGCCTCTCTCCAAATCCTTTACATCCAGCGTGACAGTCCTCTTGACTCTGAATCCTCAACTAAACACCAAAGTTTAGAAATGACTCCATACCTTTACAATATCATCCTGAATATGAATCATCAATTAACACTCCAAATTTATTCCCAGATTTTATTTGACTCCGCGGAAACATCATGCCTTGATATAGGAAGTGTCAGGCCTTGATATAGGAAGCATCATGCCTTGATATAGGAAGAATAAGGCCTTGATATAGGACGCATCAGGCCTTAATATAGGAAGAATAAGGCCTTGATATAGGACGCATCAGGCCTTAATATAGGAAGCATAAGGCCTTGATATAGGAAAAGTCAGGCCTTGATATAAGAAGCATCAGGCCTTGATATAGGAAGCATCATGCCTTGCTATAGAAGGTGTCAGGCCTTGATATAGGAAGCATCAGGCCTTGATATATTTGAAGCATCAGGCCTTGATTTAGGAAGCATCAGGCCTTGATATAGGAAGCATCAGACCTTGATATAGGAAGCGTCAGGCCTTGATATAGGAAGCGTCAGGCCTTGATATAGGAAGTGTCAGGCCTTGATATAGGAAGGATCAGGCCTTGATTTAGGAAGCATCAGGCCTTGATTTAGGAAGAATAAGGCCTTGATATAGGACGCATCAGGCCTTAATATAGGAAGCATAAGGCCTTGATATAGGAAAAGTCAGACCTTGATATAAGAAGCATGAGGCCTTGATATAGAAAGCATCAGGCCTTGATATATTTGAAGCATCAGGCCTTGATATAGGAAGCATCAGGCCTTGATATATTTGAAGCATCAGGCCTTGATATAGGAAGCATCAGGCCTTGATATAGGAAGCGTCAGGCCTTGATATAGGAAGCGTCAGGCCTTGATATAGGAAGCGTCAGGCCTTGATATAGGAAGCGTCAGGCCTTGATATAGGAAGTGTTGGGCCTTGATATAGTAAGAATCAGGCCTTGATATAGTAAGAATCAGGCATTGATATAGGAAGCATCAGGCCTTGATATAGGAAGCATCAGACCTTGATATAGGAAGCGTCAGGCTTTGATATAGGAAACATCAGGACATGATATAGGATGCTTCAGGACTTGATATAGGAAGCATCAGGCCTTGATATAGGAAACGTCAGGCCTTTGATATAGGAAGCGTCAGTCCTTGATATAGGAAGTGTCAGGCCTTGATATAGGAAGCGTCAGGCCTTGATATAGGAAGCGTCAGGCCTTGATATAGGAAGCGTCAGGCTATGATATAGGAAGCGTCAGGCTATGATATAGGAAGCGTCAGTCCTTGATATAGGAAGCTTCAGTCCTTGATATAGGAAGCATCAGGCCTTGATATAGGAAGCGTCAGGCCTTGATATATGGCCTTGATGAGGAGCTGCAGTATGGGCTTGATGAGCAGCAGCAGTATGGGATTAATGAGGAGCTGCAGTATTTGCTTGATGAGGAACAGCAGTATGGGATTAATGAGGAGCTGCAGTATTTGCTTGATGAGGAACAGCAGTATGGGCTTGATGAGGAGCAGCAGTATGGGCTTGATGAGGAGCAGCAGTATGGGATTGATGAGGAGCAGCAGTATTTGCTTGATGAGGAGCTGCAGTATGGGCTTGATGAGGAGCTGCAGTATGGGCTTGATATAGGAAGCATCAGGCCTTAATATAAGAAGCATCAGGCCTTGATGAGGAGCTGTAGTATGGGATTGATGAGGAGCTGCAGTATGGGCTTGATGAGGAGCTGCAGTATGGGCTTGATGAGGAGCTGCAGTATTTGCTTGATGAGGAGCTGCAGTATGGGCTTGATGAGGAGCTGCAGTATGGGCTTGATGAGGAGCTGCAGTATGGGCTTGATATAGGAAGCATCAGGCCTTGATGAGGAGCTGCAGTATGGGCTTGATGAGGAGCTGCAGTATGGGATTGATGAGGAGCTGCAGTATGGGCTTGATATAGGAAGCATCAGGCCTTGATGAGGAGCTGCAGTATGGGCTTGATGAGGAGCTGCAGTATGGGATTGATGAGGAGCTGCTGTATGGGTCTGATGAGGAGCTGCAGTATGGCCTTGATGAGGAGCAGCAGTAATGGCTGTCTATAGAGGAACTCAGTCAGCGTCTCAAGTTACTATTGAGAGTTAGAATTGTAGAATACACCAGATTCAATTTAAAAAATGTGGTTGTGCATGAGCGGTTTTTCTCTAGTTATGTCAGTCACTCAATTAGCCACGTCAGCTAACCATTTTTTGATTGGTAGTTAGTCTATCCAGCTATCTTAACTTGTTAGTAATCATGGCGGAATATGTAGGGCACGTGCCCAGGGGCCTTGACCTCCAGGGGGCCCCCATTGATAGTGTTTTTCGTTCTCACTCAGATATCATACTATGTGGAGAATTGCCAGAAACATTATTTAAAACTGCAAAATTTTCTCTTCGGTCACATGGCAAAATGTGTAGATGTGCAGAAAATGTACTTTAAAACAAAATGTTTTCTCTCCGCCGTGAGCCGGGGGAGCCCACCAACCGATTCTCGATAGGGTTCCAAAAAGGCTAGTGTTTTGAAGATGTGTCTGTGTATACTATAGAAGTTCATCCGTTGACTGTGGAATCTTGTTTCTCATGATGTTGCCACCACCATGCTTCACCGTAGGCATGGTGCCAGGTTTCCGCTTGGCTTTCAGGCCAAAGAGTTCAATCGTAGTTTCATCAGACCAGAGAATCTTGTTTCTCATGGTCTGAGTGTCTTAACTTCTTAGGGAGCGGTGGGGTGCCCCACTTCCGACACTACCAGGTGAAATGCAAGGTTTCTAAAGGAAGCGATAGGTACTGCATTAATATGCCCTTATAAGGGCATTTTCATAAGGAAGGGCTCTAAATGTGTCAAAACCACTTTTTCCAGGACAGAAATTCCTTGGGTTTTCGCCTGCCATATCCGGTCTGTATTACTCACAGACAGGATATTAACACTTTTAGAAAATTCAGAGTGTTCCCTATCCAACGGTACTAAATATGTGCATATCCTATTTTCGGTGCCTGATTGGGAGGCATTTTACTTTGGGCATGCCAGGGTCTCCAAAACAGTCACCTCGTGCGCTGCTCCCAAAGAAGTTAAGGTGCCTTTTGGCAAACTCCAATCGGGCTGTCACTTCCGTCTGGCTACTCTACCACAAAGACCTGATTAGTGGAGTGCTGCAGAGATGGTTGTCCTTCTGGAAGGTTCTCCCATCTCCACAGAGGAACTCTAGAGCTCTGTCAGAGTGATTTTCGGGTTCTTTGTCACCTCCCTGACCAAGGCCTTTCTCCCCCGATTGCCAACGACAATCTAGGCTGGCGCTGGTATGTTAAAGGAGCTCAGTTTGGCTGGGCGGCCAGCTCTAGTCTTGCTGGTTCCAAACTTCTTCCATTTAAGAATGATGGAGGCCACTGTGTTCTTGGGGACCTTCAATGCTGCAGAAATGTTTTGGTACCCTTCCCCAGATCTGTGCCTCAACATAGCCCTGTCTCGGAGATCTACAGACAATTTCGTTGACTTGACTTGTGCTCTGACATGCACTGTCAACTGTGGGACCTTATATAGACAGGTGTGTGTCTTTCCAAATCATGTCCAATCAATTGAATTTACCACAGATGGACTCCAATGAAGTTGTAGAAACATCTCATGGATGATTAATGGAACAGGTTATACCTGAGCTAAATTTTGAGTCTCATAGCGAAGGGTCTGAATACTTATGTAAATAAGGTATTTCTGTTTTGTATTTTTAATACATTTACAAAAAATATCTAAAAAACCTTTTTTGCTTTTATTTAAGTACTATTGTGCTGAGGATTTATTCATTTTTAATCCATTTTAGAATAAGGCTGTCATTTAACAAAACGTGGAAAAAGTCAAGGGGTCTGAATACTTTCCGAAGGCACTGGACGTCTAGTATGATGAGAGTCAGATATTATTTCCTTTGAGCTGTGTGCTTAGAAAAAAAGGGTTCCAAAAGGGTTCTTTGTCTGTCAGAGTAGGAGCACCCTTTTGGTTCCAGGTAGCACCGTTTTGGTTCGAGGTTAGAACCCTTTTGGGTTCTCCCATTGGGAAGAGCTGAAGAACCCTTTTGGTTTTAGACAGCACCTTTTTTCTCATAGTGTAGGTGGTACAGACCAGTTTACTGAGTTGAAATACAACAGTGTGTACACTCTAATTGCTCCCACGGGACTTGGCATGTCGCTCTCTCTCGCTCGCTCTCTCTCTCTCTCTCTCTCTCTCTCTCTCTCTCTCTCTCTCTCTCTCTTGCTCTCTCTCGCTCTCTCTCTCTCTCTCTCTCTTGCTCTCTCTCTTGCTCTCTCTCTCTCTCTTGCTCTCTCTCTCTCTTGCTCTCTCTCGCTCTCTCTCTCTCTCTCTCTTGCTCTCTCTCGCTCTCTCTCGCTCTCTCTCCCTCAAGATACTCTGTGTACACTGCTGCAATTACTGTGGGCGCAGGTTGTCAGGGGAAAGCAAACACTCTCACTCACTCTCTCTCTCACACGCACACACACACACGCACACCCACTGAACACAAACACACTTTCAACCAATGTGCAGGCAGTGGAAATGACTAAAAACACAAGAGGAAGGTCTCTTCTCGTCAGAGACACAGCAGTGGCTTTCAGTCCTGTCCATCTCTGGATTATGACTGGCAGCCATCACCCCCAAGGAGTTGATCCTCCTTTTAGCAAAACTTCAAAAGCAAAAGATGACATGAGCAAGGGATGACGTGAGCAAGGGATGACATGAGCAAGAGATGACATGAGCAAGGGATGACATGAGCAAGGGATGACATGAGCAAGAGATGACATGAGCAAGGGATGACATGAGCAAGGGATGACATGAGCAAGAGATGACATGAGCAAGGGATGACATGAGCAAGAGATGACATGAGCAAGGGATGACATGAGCAAGGGATGACATGAGCAAGAGATGACATGAGCAAGGGATGACATGAGCAAGGGATGAGGGATCATACAGGTGGAGGAACAGAGGAAGTAACCTTTGACCTCTCTATCTGCGGACGTATTCATTCAGTTTACCTTAGCTCCTCTTTCTCTCTCTCTCTCTCTCTCTCTCTCTCTCTCTCTCTCTCTCTCTCTCTCTCTCTCTCTCTCTCTGTCTCTCTGTCTCTCTGTCTCTCTGTCTCTCTCTCTCTCTCTCTCTCTCTCTCTCTCTCTCTCTCTCTCTCTCTCTCTCTCTCTCTCTCTCTCTCTCTCTCTCTCTCTCTCTCTCTCTCTCTACAGTTACAATAGTTGATCTGAAACCGTTTGATACTGGTATTGATGCCAGTGGTTTCATTTAGTGACCTGTATTTAATTAGTAAATTGTGTGTATATTCAACATGTTCAGTGATATGTTTTGTAATTCATATCTGTGAGTGTTTTTCTTTATGTCTAGAATCCTGAGCCTATTAATGTGTATTGTAATGCCTATACCTGTGTGTGGCGGTGTATTGTGTCCAGGTGGAAACAAGCTGAAGGAGCAGCAGTTCCATCTGGACTGGTCCTGGATCTCTCTGGAGAGAGAGCACTACGTTGTGGACGAGCAGGACACGTTCCTGGAGGTGGTCCTCAAGCGACGAGGGTATCTGGGAGAAACCTCCTTCATAGGTGAGTGGGGAGGGTGGTGGGGTTGGTGTAGTGGGGGCTGGGGGATGGAGAGATGGATAATATACAGGTTGAAGGAAGAATATATATAACTCCCTTCATATATACAGTACCAGTGGAACTCCTTCAAGATTGTTGGAAAAGCATTCCTGGTGACTACCTCATGAAGCTGGTGGAGAGAATGCCAAGATTGTGCAAAGCTGTCATCAAGGCAAAGGGTGGCTACTTTGAAGAATCTTAAATATAAAATATATTGTGATTTGTTTAACACTTTTTTGTTTACCACATGATTCCATGCGTTATTTAATAGTTTTGATGTCTTCACTGTTATTAGTTAAAGAAAGGTTAAATTAAAACGTTACTAAATTAAAACAATTCTGCAATCAATGTAGATAGTAAAAATAGTAAAAATTAACAAAAACCCTGGAATGAGTAGGTGTGTCCAAACTTTTGACTGGTACTGTATATAACAGTGAAGATATTTTTTTTTTTGGCTCTATACTCCAGTTCAGAATGTCACCTTTCATTTGAGGGTATTTTCATACATATCTGATTTACCATTTAGAAATCAAAGTACTTTTTATCTATGTAGCCCCCCCCTCTTACTGCAGAGTCGGTATCTCTAGGGCATACATGAAAGCCTTCTCCCCGACTCCCCATCTCTCAGCGGATTGAGTGTGATGTGAACACCTGGTTATCTTCGATCCAACACAAACACAGCACAGAGGACTCAGGCTCAGACCCTGTGTGTGTGTGTGTGTGTGTGTGTGTGTGTGTGTGTGTGTGTGTGTGTGTGTGTGTGTGTGTGTGTGTGTGTGTGTGTGTGTGTGTGTGTGTGTGTGTGTGTGTGTGTGTGTGTGTGTGTGTGTGTGTGAGTGAATTTAAAATTAAACGAAAAATGCCTTTTTAGGCTCATTAGTCTACAGTGACTTTTTTAATTCATTTTTAGAAACATGAGTTTGGCCAGAGTCTGTGGCTTCAGGCTCATACGATGTTGCCTGGAGAGCAGGCCAGCAGCGGAGTATATCCTCTCCGTGCTCGCAGAGCCACTGGGGATGCTAAACACCCTTCGGCTGGGCAGAGATGCAGAGTTGTTGTTTTTCGTAGGTAGGCCTAAAGGATTTCATGTAAAATAACCCCATCTAAACGGAAAGCTCCTTGAATTATGAAATATACCAGGTCTATTGGGACAAAATCAATGATAGCCTTTTGTATATATACTGTAATAGAACAAAAAATGAACGAAACTTTTCACTTGACAGATTTGTAGTTTATAAATACTTTGCTACAATGACATACTTGTCTAGCTACCCAGCTCGTTCCTTTCTGTTAGCATGTACTGTAGTACATCATGCTGCTGTCAGGATATGTGTCTTTTCAGATTCCACAGTGATTCTTTAGTTGTGGACGCTACATCACCTCCCTCCCTCTCTTGGTCTTGGTCCTCCTCCTCTTTTCTATGTCACCTTGATTTTTCACCTGTGTGTTTTATCAGTTTCTTTGTGAAATATTTATCCAACTCCATGACAGTAACTAAAACAAGGGGCTAAAGCAGCACTCAAGTAACCTGCTCAGCATGCTGGGTAGGCATGCCTTGGGCTTGTGAAGTGAGCGCTACTGGAGAAGAATTGGCAGGTGAGAACTGCCTGTGTCCAGGTGTCTTAATGACAGGTATTATAGTGTTATTTACCTGTGTCCAGGTGTCTTAATGACAGGTATTATAGTGTCGTTTACCTGTGTCCAGGTGTCTTAATGACAGGTATTATAGTGTTATTTACCTGTGTCCAGGTGTGTTAATGACAGGTATTATAGTGTTATTTATCTGTGTCCAGGTGTCTTAATGACAGGTATTATAGTGTTATTTATCTGTGTCCAGGTGTCTTAATGACAGGTATTATAGTGTTATTTATCTGTGTCCAGGGGTCTTAATGACAGGTATTATAGTGTTATTTACCTGTGTCCAGGGGTCTTAATGACAGGTATTATAGTGTTATTTATCTGTGTCCAGGTGTCTTAATGACAGGTATAATAGTGTTATTTATCTGTGCCAGGGGAGGTTAGTAGTAACAACTGGTGTCAACAACTAACTAGGTTGGTGCTGGTATGTTAAAGGGAGGTTAGTGGTAACAACTGGTGTCAACAACTAACTAGGTTGGTGCTGATATGTTAAAGGAGGTTAGTGGTAACAACTGGTGTCAACAACTAACTAGGTTGGTGCTGGTGGAGAGTAGGGGGGGGGGACTTAATGCCTAACATTGTTGAATTCAAATGTTCTGCTGACAGGTCCGTGACAATTTGCCATTGTTTTCTTGTTCAGAAATGTACAATCCTTTACCAGATACCGCATAAATGACTACTAAAGTTGAAAACATGCCAACACAGTAAATATACCGGTAGTTTACGTAAAATATTTGATAGTATGGGTAGGCTACAGTATTGCAGTGCGATCAGGAGCGCAACATCCGTGGCGCAATGCCAATAATTCCAAATAATTAAACTGCAAATAAAGGGTGTTATTGTCACCATAAAAGGTGAATGGAGGGTGTTTTGGAGGCAGCGTTTTAATTAATAGTCGTTCACGCGCACAGGTTTATGACAGGTCTGATTCATAGCGGGAAACATGAGTATGTTTGGCATGAGGCATGTTTATTAATCTCACTATTTTTATAGATGCGCAGACTTTTCAGAAATGGCACAAGCAGACATGTAGTGTGAAATGTACACAACGGTTATCAATGAGGCCCCTGGACACAGGCAGTTTGACATAGCATCCTCACACCAACACACCTGGACACAGGCAGTTTGACATAGCATCCTCACACCAACACACCTGGACACAGGCAGTTTGACATAGCATCCTCACACCAACACACCTGGACACAGGCAGTTTGACATAGCATCCTCGCATCAACACACCTGGACACAGGCAGTTTGACATAGCATCCTCGCACCAACACACCTGGACACAGGCAGTTTGACATAGCATCCTCGCACCAACACACCTGGACACAGGCAGTTTGACATAGCATCCTCGCACCAACACACCTGGACACAGGCAGTTTGACATAGCATCCTCGCACCAACACACCTGGACACAGGCAGTTTGACATAGCATCCTCGCACCAACACACCTGGACACAGGCAATTTGATATAGCATCCTCACACCAACACACCTGGACTCAGGCAGTTTGACATAGCATCCTCACACCAACACACCTGGACACAGGCAGTTTGACATAGCATCCTCGCACCAACACACCTGGACACAGGCAGTTTGACATAGCATCCTCGCACCAACACACCTGGACACAGGCAGTTTGACATAGCATCCTCGCACCTAACACACCTGGACACAGGCAGTTTGACATAGCATCCTCGCACCAACACACCTGGACACAGGCAGTTTGACATAGCATCCTCGCACCAACACACCTGGACACAGGCAGTTTGACATAGCATCCTCGCACCAACACACCTGGACACAGGCAGTTTGACATAGCATCCTCACACCAACACACCTGGACACAGGCAATTTGATATAGCATCCTCACACCAACACACCTGGACTCAGGCAGTTTGACATAGCATCCTCACACCAACACACCTGGACTCAGGCAGTTTGACATAGCATCCTCGCACCAACACACCTGGACTCAGGCAGTTTGACATAGCATCCTCACACCAACACACCTGGACACAGGCAGTTTGACATAACACACCTGTCCAGTTCTCAGCTGGTATCCTTTGATCACAGGATCACTAGTGGTCGTCCGTCACCTCATTACCAGTCACAGCACACCTGTCCTCCCTGTCTTAGCACCTGTCTATACCTGTTTTCCCTGCCCTAGCACCAGTCATCAACTATCTATACCTATCTTCCCTGTCCTAGTGCCTGTCTTCCCCTATCTACACCTGTCCTCCCTGTCCCAGTGCCTGTCTTCCCCTGTCTACACCTGTCATCCCTGTCCCAGTGCCTGTCTTCCCCTGTCTACACCTGTCCTCCCTGTCCCAGTGCCTGTCTTCCCCTGTCTACCCCTGTCTTCCATGTCCTAGCGCCTGTCTTCCCCTGTCTACACCTGTCATCCCTGTTGCGGTGCCTGTCTTCCCCTGTCTACACCTGTCCTCCCTGTCCCAGTGCCTGTCTTCCCCTGTCTACACCTGTCATCCCTGTTGCAGTGCCTGTCTTCCCCTGTCTACACCTGTCCTCCCTGTCCCAGTGCCTGTCTTCCCCTGTCTACATCTGTCCTCCCTGTCCCAGTGTCTGTCTTCCCCTGTCTACACCTGTCCTCCCTGTCCCAGTGCCTGTCTTCCCCTGTCTACACCTGTCTTCCATGTCCTAGCGCCTGTCTTCCCTGTCTACACCTGTCTTTTCTGTCCTAGGGCCTGTCTTCACCTGTCTACCCCTGTCTTCCCTATCCTAGCGCCTGTCTTCCCTGTCCTAGCACCTGTTTTCCCTGTCTACACCTGTCTTTCCTGTCCTAGTGCCTGTCTTCACCTGTCAGTCTACAGAGAGGAAAGAAACACACCTAACATCACCCAGACTGTAGAGAGGAAAGAAACACACCTAACATCACCCAGACTGTAGAGAGGAAAGAAACACACCTAACATCACCCAGTCTACAGAGAGGAAAGAAACACACCTAACATCACCCAGTCTACAGAGAGGAAAGAAACACATCTAACATCACCCAGTCTACAGAGAGGAAAGAAACACACCTAACATCACCCAGTCTACAGAGAGGAAAGAAACACACCTAACATCACCCAGTCTACAGAGAGGAAAGAAACACATCTAACATCACCCAGACTACAGAGAGGAAAGAAACACATCTAACATCACCCAGACTGTAGAGAGGAAAGAAACACACCTAACATCACCCAGTCTACAGAGAGGAAAGAAACACACCTAACATCACCCAGACTGTAGAGAGGAAAGAAACACACCTAACATCACCCAGACTGTAGAGTGGAAAGAAACAAGTTAGAAGGAACTAGAGTCGTAAGTCTAGTTTTATCAACCTTGTGTGTGTGTGTGTGTGTGTGTGTGTGTGTAGAGATTATGATAGCTCGTTCAGGTAAACAGTAAACCATCCTACAGGGCAGAATCAGAGTCTCTTATTTACTGTCTGGAAGTTCAAAGAGAGACTGTCAGCACGGGGTCTGGTTAGTCAGGTGCAGCCTTAGGGATTGTGGAACTTTGTGTGTGCTTGTGTTTGATCTTCACATACGCGTGGGCGTATGTGTTTGTACTTGTTTGCATACATTTGGTGAGTATCTTGAAATTGTCCTACAGCAACCCCTCCTCGTAATAACATTTAAATAACATGCATTGCCTTTTTGTGAGCTAACTCTTGACTTCCCCTTACTAGCTCTGGCTGAGGCTAGAGACTGTATTGAGGTAAAATGTAGGATGTGGTTGTCCCACCTAGCTACAGTTGAAGTCAGAAGTTTACATACACCTTAGCCAAACACATTTAAACTCAGTTTTCCACAATTCCTGATATTTAATCCTAGTAAAAATTCCCTGTCTTAGTTCAGTTAGGATCACACTTTATTTTAAGAATGTGAAAATGTCAGAATAATAGTAGAGAGAATGATTTATTTCAGCTTTTATTTCTTTTCATCACATTCCCAGTGGGTCAGAAGTTTACATACACTCAATTAGTATTTGGTAGCATTGCCTTTAAATTGTTTAACTTGGGTCAAATGTTTCAGGTAGCCCTCCACAAGCTTCCCACAATAAGTTGGGTGATTGTTGGCCCATTCCTCCTGTAACTGAGTCAGGTTTGTAGGCCTCCTTGCTCGCTTACGCTTTTTCAGTTCTGCCCACAAATGTTCTATAGGATTGAGGTCAGGGCTTTGTGATGGCCACTCCAATACCTTGACTTCGTTGTCCTTAAGCCATTTTGCCACAACTTTGGAAGTATGCTTGGGGTCATTGTCCATTTGGAAGACCCATTTGCGACCAAGCTTTATCTTCCTGACTGATGTCTTGAGATGTTGCTTCAATATATCCACATAATTTTCCTCCCTCATGATGCCATCTATGTTGTGAAGTGCACCAGTCCCTCCTGCAGCAAAGCACCCCCACAACATGATGCTGCCACCCCCTGTGCTTCACGGTTGGGATGGTGTTCTTCGGCTTGCAAGCCTTCCCCTTTTTCCCCCAATCATAACGATGGTCATTATGGCCAAACAGTTCTATTTTTGTTTCATCAGACCAGAGGACATTTCTCCAAAAAGTACGATCTTCGTCCAAGTGTGCAGTTGCACACCGTAGTCTGGCTTTTTTTATGGTGGTTTTGGAGCAGTGGCTTCTTCCTTGCAGAGTGGCCTTTCAGGTTATGTCGATATAGGACTCGTTTTACTTTGGATATAGATACTTTTGTACCTGTTTCCTCCAGCATCTTCACAAGGTCCTTTGCTGTTGTTCTGGGATTGATTTGAAATTTTCGCACCAAAGTACGTTCATCTCTAGGAGACAGAACGCATCTCCTTCCTGAGCGGTATGACGGCTGCGTGGTCCCATGGTGTTTATACTTGCGTACTATTGTTTGTACAGATGAACATGGTACCTTCAGCTGTTTGGAAATTGCTCCCAAGGATGAACCAGACTTGTGGAGGTCTACACATTTCTTTCTAAGGTCTTGGCTGATTTCTTTTGATTTTCCCATGATGTCAAGCAAAGAGGCACTGAATTTGAAGGTAGGCCTTGAAATACACTCACAGGTACACCTCCAATTAACTCAAATGATGTCAATTAGCCTATCAGAAGCTTCTAAAGCCATGACATCATTTACTGGAATTTTCCAAGCTGTTTAAAGGCACAGTCAACCAGGTAACCAGGATGAAACCTGTCCCAGTGTAGGGTAACCAGGATGAAACCTGTCCCAGTGTAGGGTAACCAGGAGGAAACCTGTCCCAGTGTGCTGTAACCAGGATGAAACCTGTGCCAGTGTAGGGTAACCAGGATGAAACCTGTCCCAGTCCAGAGTAACCAGGATGAAGCCTGTCCCCATGTAGGGTAACCAGGATGAAACTTGTCCCAGTGTAGGGTAACCAGAATGAAACCTGTCTCAGTCCAGGTTAACCAGGATGAAACCTGTCCCAGTGTACGGTAACTAGGATGAAACCTGTCCCAGTGTAGGGTAACCATGATGAAACCTCTCCCAGTCCAGGGTAACCAGGATGAAAACTGTCCCAGTGTAGGGTAACCAGGATGAAACCTGTCCCCATGTAGGGTAACCAGGATGAAACCTGTCCCCATGTAGGGTAACCAGGATGAAACCTGTCCCCATGTAGGGTAACCAGGATGAAACCTGTCCCAGTGTAGGGTAACCAGGATGAAACCTGTCCCAGTCCAGGGTAACCAGGATGAAAACTGTCCCAGTGTAGGGTAACCAGGATGAAACCTGTCCCAGTCCAGGGTAACCAGGATGAAACCTGTCCCA
The DNA here is from genome assembly GCA_030435695.1 of Brachymystax lenok tsinlingensis. Classification (NCBI taxonomy): domain Eukaryota; kingdom Metazoa; phylum Chordata; class Actinopteri; order Salmoniformes; family Salmonidae; genus Brachymystax; species Brachymystax lenok. The sequence goes on along the minus strand of CM059787.1, from coordinate 5,940,532 downwards.
GTATAGGGTAACCAGGATGAAACCTGTCCCAGTATAGGGTAACCAGGATGAAAGCACTTTTCCCTTCTTTCCACTTATCTTGTCACTTTTCTATCCTCTCGTTACCTCACTTCTCTTCCTCCCCCTCCTCTCACTTCCATTTCACCTCACTTCTCTTCCTCCCCCCTCCTCTCACTTCCATTTCACCTCACTTCTCTTCCACCCCCTCCTCTCACTTCCATTTCATCTCACTTCTCTTCCTCCCCCTGCTCTTTCTTCCAATATACCTCACTCTTCCTCCCTCTGCCGTCCTCTTCTGTTTAACCTCACTCTTCCTCTTCCTCTACAGTTCTACAGAATTCTAAAAGGTTATTGAAATATATGGACGTCTGTATGGAAGCCTGCAGATGTGTCCCGTTCATAGCACACAGCATATGTTAACTAGTGTTGATTTTTCATTTTAAACTAGGTTGCTTGAGTCCTAAATTCTGATTTGGCTGACAGCCGTGGTATACCAGACCGTATACCACGGGTATGACAAAATGTTTATTTTACAGCTCTAATTACGTTGGTAACCGGTTTATAATAGCAATAAGGCACCTCAGGGGTTTGTGGTATATGGCCAATATACCACGGCTAAGGGATGTTCTCCTTCCTGAGCGGTATGACGGCTGCGTGGTCTCATGGTGTTTATACTTGCGTACTATTGTTTGTACAGATGAACATGGTACCTTCAGCTGTTTGGAAATTGCTCCCAAGGATGAACCAGACTTGTGGAGGTCTACACATTTCTTTCTAAGGTCTTGGCTGATTTCTTTTGATTTTCCCATGATGTCAAGCAAAGAGGCACTGAATTTGAAGGTAGGCCTTGAAATACACTCACAGGTACACCTCCAATTAACTCAAATGATGTCAATTAGCCTATCAGAAGCTTCTAAAGCCATGACATCATTTACTGGAATTTTCCAAGCTGTTTAAAGGCACAGTCAACCAGGTAACCAGGATGAAACCTGTCCCAGTGTAGGGTAACCAGGATGAAACCTGTCCCAGTGTAGGGTAACCAGGAGGAAACCTGTCCCAGTGTGCTGTAACCAGGATGAAACCTGTGCCAGTGTAGGGTAACCAGGATGAAACCTGTCCCAGTCCAGAGTAACCAGGATGAAGCCTGTCCCCATGTAGGGTAACCAGGATGAAACTTGTCCCAGTGTAGGGTAACCAGAATGAAACCTGTCTCAGTCCAGGTTAACCAGGATGAAACCTGTCCCAGTGTACGGTAACTAGGATGAAACCTGTCCCAGTGTAGGGTAACCATGATGAAACCTCTCCCAGTCCAGGGTAACCAGGATGAAAACTGTCCCAGTGTAGGGTAACCAGGATGAAACCTGTCCCCATGTAGGGTAACCAGGATGAAACCTGTCCCCATGTAGGGTAACCAGGATGAAACCTGTCCCCATGTAGGGTAACCAGGATGAAACCTGTCCCAGTGTAGGGTAACCAGGATGAAACCTGTCCCAGTCCAGGGTAACCAGGATGAAAACTGTCCCAGTGTAGGGTAACCAGGATGAAACCTGTCCCAGTCCAGGGTAACCAGGATGAAACCTGTCCCAGTATAGGGTAACCAGGATGAAACCTGTCCCAGTATAGGGTAACCAGGATGAAAGCACTTTTCCCTTCTTTCCACTTATCTTGTCACTTTTCTATCCTCTCGTTACCTCACTTCTCTTCCTCCTCCCTCCTCTCACTTCCATTTCACCTCACTTCTCTTCCTCCCCCCTCCTCTCACTTCCATTTCACCTCACTTCTCTTCCACCCCCTCCTCTCACTTCCATTTCATCTCACTTCTCTTCCTCCCCCTGCTCTTTCTTCCAATATACCTCACTCTTCCTCCCTCTGCCGTCCTCTTCTGTTTAACCTCACTCTTCCTCTTCCTCTACAGTTCTACAGAATTCTAAAGGTTATTGAAATATATGGACGTCTGTATGGAAGCCTGCAGATGTGTCCCGTTCATAGCACACAGCATATGTTAACTAGTGTTGATTTTTCATTTTAAACTAGGTTGCTTGAGTCCTAAATTCTGATTTGGCTGACAGCCGTGGTATACCAGACCGTATACCACGGGTATGACAAAATGTTTATTTTTACAGCTCTAATTACGTTGGTAACCGGTTTATAATAGCAATAAGGCACCTCAGGGGTTTGTGGTATATGGCCAATATACCACGGCTAAGGGATGTTCTCCTTCCTGAGCGGTATGACGGCTGCGTGGTCTCATGGTGTTTATACTTGCGTACTATTGTTTGTACAGATGAACATGGTACCTTCAGCTGTTTGGAAATTGCTCCCAAGGATGAACCAGACTTGTGGAGGTCTACACATTTCTTTCTAAGGTCTTGGCTGATTTCTTTTGATTTTCCCATGATGTCAAGCAAAGAGGCACTGAATTTGAAGGTAGGCCTTGAAATACACTCACAGGTACACCTCCAATTAACTCAAATGATGTCAATTAGCCTATCAGAAGCTTCTAAAGCCATGACATCATTTACTGGAATTTTCCAAGCTGTTTAAAGGCACAGTCAACCAGGTAACCAGGATGAAACCTGTCCCAGTGTAGGGTAACCAGGATGAAACCTGTCCCAGTGTAGGGTAACCAGGAGGAAACCTGTCCCAGTGTGCTGTAACCAGGATGAAACCTGTGCCAGTGTAGGGTAACCAGGATGAAACCTGTCCCAGTCCAGAGTAACCAGGATGAAGCCTGTCCCCATGTAGGGTAACCAGGATGAAACTTGTCCCAGTGTAGGGTAACCAGAATGAAACCTGTCTCAGTCCAGGTTAACCAGGATGAAACCTGTCCCAGTGTACGGTAACTAGGATGAAACCTGTCCCAGTGTAGGGTAACCATGATGAAACCTCTCCCAGTCCAGGGTAACCAGGATGAAAACTGTCCCAGTGTAGGGTAACCAGGATGAAACCTGTCCCCATGTAGGGTAACCAGGATGAAACCTGTCCCCATGTAGGGTAACCAGGATGAAACCTGTCCCCATGTAGGGTAACCAGGATGAAACCTGTCCCAGTGTAGGGTAACCAGGATGAAACCTGTCCCAGTCCAGGGTAACCAGGATGAAAACTGTCCCAGTGTAGGGTAACCAGGATGAAACCTGTCCCAGTCCAGGGTAACCAGGATGAAACCTGTCCCAGTATAGGGTAACCAGGATGAAACCTGTCCCAGTATAGGGTAACCAGGATGAAAGCACTTTTCCCTTCTTTCCACTTATCTTGTCACTTTTCTATCCTCTCGTTACCTCACTTCTCTTCCTCCCCTCCTCTCACTTCCATTTCACCTCACTTCTCTTCCTCCCCTCCTCTCACTTCCATTTCACCTCACTTCTCTTCCACCCCTCCTCTCACTTCCATTTCATCTCACTTCTCTTCCTCCCCTGCTCTTTCTTCCAATATACCTCACTCTTCCTCCCTCTGCCGTCCTCTTCTGTTTAACCTCACTCTTCCTCTTCCTCTACAGTTCTACAGAATTCTAAAAGGTTATTGAAATATATGGACGTCTGTATGGAAGCCTGCAGATGTGTCCCGTTCATAGCACACAGCATATGTTAACTAGTGTTGATTTTTCATTTTAAACTAGGTTGCTTGAGTCCTAAATTCTGATTTGGCTGACAGCCGTGGTATACCAGACCGTATACCACGGGTATGACAAAATGTTTATTTTACAGCTCTAATTACGTTGGTAACCGGTTTATAATAGCAATAAGGCACCTCAGGGGTTTGTGGTATATGGCCAATATACCACGGCTAAGGGATGTTCTCCTTCCTGAGCGGTATGACGGCTGCGTGGTCTCATGGTGTTTATACTTGCGTACTATTGTTTGTACAGATGAACATGGTACCTTCAGCTGTTTGGAAATTGCTCCCAAGGATGAACCAGACTTGTGGAGGTCTACACATTTCTTTCTAAGGTCTTGGCTGATTTCTTTTGATTTTCCCATGATGTCAAGCAAAGAGGCACTGAATTTGAAGGTAGGCCTTGAAATACACTCACAGGTACACCTCCATTAACTCAAATGATGTCAATTAGCCTATCAGAAGCTTCTAAAGCCATGACATCATTTACTGGAATTTTCCAAGCTGTTTAAAGGCACAGTCAACCAGGTAACCAGGATGAAACCTGTCCCAGTGTAGGGTAACCAGGATGAAACCTGTCCCAGTGTAGGGTAACCAGGAGGAAACCTGTCCCAGTGTGCTGTAACCAGGATGAAACCTGTGCCAGTGTAGGGTAACCAGGATGAAACCTGTACCAGTCCAGAGTAACCAGGATGAAGCCTGTCCCCATGTAGGGTAACCAGGATGAAACTTGTCCCAGTGTAGGGTAACCAGAATGAAACCTGTCTCAGTCCAGGTTAACCAGGATGAAACCTGTCCCAGTGTACGGTAACTAGGATGAAACCTGTCCCAGTGTAGGGTAACCATGATGAAACCTCTCCCAGTCCAGGGTAACCAGGATGAAAACTGTCCCAGTGTAGGGTAACCAGGATGAAACCTGTCCCCATGTAGGGTAACCAGGATGAAACCTGTCCCCATGTAGGGTAACCAGGATGAAACCTGTCCCCATGTAGGGTAACCAGGATGAAACCTGTCCCAGTGTAGGGTAACCAGGATGAAACCTGTCCCAGTCCAGGGTAACCAGGATGAAAACTGTCCCAGTGTAGGGTAACCAGGATGAAACCTGTCCCAGTCCAGGGTAACCAGGATGAAACCTGTCCCAGTATAGGGTAACCAGGATGAAACCTGTCCCAGTATAGGGTAACCAGGATGAAAGCACTTTTCCCTTCTTTCCACTTATCTTGTCACTTTTCTATCCTCTCGTTACCTCACTTCTCTTCCTCCCCTCCTCTCACTTCCATTTCACCTCACTTCTCTTCCTCCCCTCCTCTCACTTCCATTTCACCTCACTTCTCTTCCACCCCTCCTCTCACTTCCATTTCATCTCACTTCTCTTCCTCCCCTGCTCTTTCTTCCAATATACCTCACTCTTCCTCCCTCTGCCGTCCTCTTCTGTTTAACCTCACTCTTCCTCTTCCTCTACAGTTCTACAGAATTCTAAAAGGTTATTGAAATATATGGACGTCTGTATGGAAGCCTGCAGATGTGTCCCGTTCATAGCACACAGCATATGTTAACTAGTGTTGATTTTTCATTTTAAACTAGGTTGCTTGAGTCCTAAATTCTGATTTGGCTGACAGCCGTGGTATACCAGACCGTATACCACGGGTATGACAAAATGTTTATTTTTACAGCTCTAATTACGTTGGTAACCGGTTTATAATAGCAATAAGGCACCTCAGGGGTTTGTGGTATATGGCCAATATACCACGGCTAAGGGATGTTCTCCTTCCTGAGCGGTATGACGGCTGCGTGGTCTCATGGTGTTTATACTTGCGTACTATTGTTTGTACAGATGAACATGGTACCTTCAGCTGTTTGGAAATTGCTCCCAAGGATGAACCAGACTTGTGGAGGTCTACACATTTCTTTCTAAGGTCTTGGCTGATTTCTTTTGATTTTCCCATGATGTCAAGCAAAGAGGCACTGAATTTGAAGGTAGGCCTTGAAATACACTCACAGGTACACCTCCAATTAACTCAAATGATGTCAATTAGCCTATCAGAAGCTTCTAAAGCCATGACATCATTTACTGGAATTTTCCAAGCTGTTTAAAGGCACAGTCAACCAGGTAACCAGGATGAAACCTGTCCCAGTGTAGGGTAACCAGGATGAAACCTGTCCCAGTGTAGGGTAACCAGGAGGAAACCTGTCCCAGTGTGCTGTAACCAGGATGAAACCTGTGCCAGTGTAGGGTAACCAGGATGAAACCTGTCCCAGTCCAGAGTAACCAGGATGAAGCCTGTCCCCATGTAGGGTAACCAGGATGAAACTTGTCCCAGTGTAGGGTAACCAGAATGAAACCTGTCTCAGTCCAGGTTAACCAGGATGAAACCTGTCCCAGTGTACGGTAACTAGGATGAAACCTGTCCCAGTGTAGGGTAACCATGATGAAACCTCTCCCAGTCCAGGGTAACCAGGATGAAAACTGTCCCAGTGTAGGGTAACCAGGATGAAACCTGTCCCCATGTAGGGTAACCAGGATGAAACCTGTCCCCATGTAGGGTAACCAGGATGAAACCTGTCCCCATGTAGGGTAACCAGGATGAAACCTGTCCCAGTGTAGGGTAACCAGGATGAAACCTGTCCCAGTCCAGGGTAACCAGGATGAAAACTGTCCCAGTGTAGGGTAACCAGGATGAAACCTGTCCCAGTCCAGGGTAACCAGGATGAAACCTGTCCCAGTATAGGGTAACCAGGATAAAACCTGTCCCAGTATAGGGTAACCAGGATGAAAGCACTTTTCCCTTCTTTCCACTTATCTTGTCACTTTTCTATCCTCTCGTTACCTCACTTCTCTTCCTCCCCCTCCTCTCACTTCCATTTCACCTCACTTCTCTTCCTCCCCCCTCCTCTCACTTCCATTTCACCTCACTTCTCTTCCACCCTCCTCTCACTTCCATTTCATCTCACTTCTCTTCCTCCCCTGCTCTTTCTTCCAATATACCTCACTCTTCCTCCCTCTGCCGTCCTCTTCTGTTTAACCTCACTCTTCCTCTTCCTCTACAGTTCTACAGAATTCTAAAAGGTTATTGAAATATATGGACGTCTGTATGGAAGCCTGCAGATGTGTCCCGTTCATAGCACACAGCATATGTTAACTAGTGTTGATTTTTCATTTTAAACTAGGTTGCTTGAGTCCTAAATTCTGATTTGGCTGACAGCCGTGGTATACCAGACCGTATACCACGGGTATGACAAAATGTTTATTTTTACAGCTCTAATTACGTTGGTAACCGGTTTATAATAGCAATAAGGCACCTCAGGGGTTTGTGGTATATGGCCAATATACCACGGCTAAGGGATGTTCTTATGCGCGACGCAACGCGGAGTTCCTGGACACAGACCTTAGCCGTGGTATATTGGCCATATATCACATCTTCTTGGGCTTTATTTCTTAAATATAACATTTCTAGGGTTGATTCAAAAGTCTAATTAACACTGTAGAGAGTTATATTACCACTCAGTGGTGTAAAAGAACCCCACTGTTGGTGTTAATAACCAGAGTTTTACCAAAAACCACACCCATCATTATCATATTTACCAGCATGCTCTATTGCAGGTTGATTTAAAAAAATATATATATGTTTCTTTCAATATCTATGTTTTTTTTCATGTACATTGATTGACTAATATAATCTCACGCTACTCAAATATAAATAACAGTGATTTTTCTAAACTATTATAATCTGTTATTGCACACAGTTCCTGAAATAGTTCCCGGTTTAGATGTTTAAGGTAGTCTCATATCTTCCCAACCCCGGCAGTCAAACTGAACGCCGGTTGCGGGTGAATAAAAAAAACAAATAACAAATGTTGGATATCTCCAATCTGTCTGGATTCCAATAGTAATTACACATCACTTTGCAAGCCAGCACTATGTGATTTACAAGCCTGATGTGGCCTGTAAATTATGAGTTTCAGGCCACTGTATTTAGGTAGTGACGGGGAAACCCGAGGCTTCCTGAAGGCTTTGGCGCTTTCACCGAATTGTACCGATAGAAAACGGTTCACTACGTTATCTGTTCACGTTGCATATTAGTGACATCTGCTGGTCAGCACTAAAAAGCAGCGTTTGATTATCAGAAAGACGTTTTTTTTTTTTTTTTTTCATCCAAACCCGTGGCGCAGCGATAAGTCGTTGGCTTCAGGTGGAATACCACGTTTCCATTTTACATCATGTTTCTCTTTCTTTTTCCTTCAAGTTCACTATTTTTTCAAAAACTGCCTTCAAAAACAAAATCTATGGCATTATTTAGAATTATTAAAACAGAAGCTATACTACACTAAATAAAAGTAATTATTTGAACAACAGTGCAGAAAGTGTGGTTTTCACATTTAAAAAAAGAAATATCTAAATATTGTGTCTTCAACAGGATTCCACCTCATACCCTCACATCTTAGAATGTTCCGTGGTTCCCTGCTCTACCTGCTAAGCTACTGTTCAGGTGAAACATGCAAAATCCTATCTATATTTGTCAATACGGTGTCCAGTAGAGGTTAGTGTTTGAAAGCCGCTTGGAATCGAAGAAAGCACCAGAACTACAGCAAAATTAGTGGGATCTCGCATTTTTTTGCAAAAACATGGTTTGGAAAAAAAAAGCATGTGATTAAACAAAGTTTCTGACGGCGTTGATGACCACACTTCTGATAAAGTGACACGTGTATCGGCACACTGCTTTCGAAGTGAGCTGCTTGGTGATTTCAATGCGTGCCTCTGAGCTCCGGTATCAAACATAACATCACTAGTATTAGGGTAAAACTAGGCCCTCAAAAGAAGGCCTTATGAGGTATGTATTTGTACTGTCTTAAAGAATCACATTTTAATGAAAACCTATTCACTTAGGATCTCACTTGGTGAATCCTGAGAAATAAGTAAGGCCTAAACATTTCTGGTTTTAGATTTTTGTATGGTTCTTCAAAGAACCACCCCCATCTATAGTTCCTCAGAGAACCTAAAATGGTTCCCCTATGGCATCGCTCTCAAGAACCTTATTTGGTTCCAACTTGCACCTTAAGACTGTAGTCCACCTCCCCTGAACCCTTTCTTCTTTCTTTCTACTTACCCTCCTCCCTCTCATCTCCCTCTCCTCTGCCTGTGGAGGTGCGCTATCGGTGGGAAGAGACCCCCCAATGAGAGATAAATGGAATGGAGAGAGAGATGGAGCAGAGAGCGAGATGGAATGGAGAGAGAGATGGAATAGAGAGAAGAAATCTCATTCTTCCGTTTCTCTCCTTTCATTACTCAAGGCCTATTTCTTTGAAGCACTTTCTTTTTTTTATGTTCCATTTCGGTTCATTCGTGGTATTTCTGTTATTCTCTCCTTCCCTGCGGAGCTTGGAGGGGACGTGAGGGTAAACTTGGTGTGAAAGCTAATTTTCTTCCTAAACTACAATTCTCTAGTTCTCTTAATAATAGCTTCTGATACTGTGTAGGGTTACGCTCATGTCTGTATCTCTGTGGTCTTTTCTCTGGTCCTCTGTAGCTCAGTTGGTAGAGCATGGCGCTCCAGGATAGTGGGTTGTATTCCCAGGACGACACATACGTGGCATATATTATTATTATTTTGTTATTATTACTATTATTATTATTATTATTATTATTATTATTATTATTATTGTTATTATTATTATTATTATTATTATTATTATTATTGTTATTATTGTTATTATTACTATTATTATTATGAATGTTATTATTATTATTGTTATTATTATGAATGTTATTATTGTTAATATTATTTCTATTGTTATTGTTATTATTAGTAGTATTGTTATTATTATTATGAATGTTATTATTGTTATTATTACTATTATTGTTGTTATTAATGTCATTATTATTAATTTTGTTATTATTAAGAAGGTTATTACTGTTATTATTATTATTGTTATTATTATTATTATTATTATTTATGTTATTATTAATGTTATTATTATTATTATTGCTATCATTATTAATGCTATTATTATTGTTGTTATTATTATTATTATGAATATTATTATTGTTATTATTACTATTATTATTATTATTATTTTGTTATTATTATTAGTATTAATGTTATTAATATTATTATTATTATTATTGTTATTATTATTATGAATGTTTTTATTGTTATTATTACTGTTATTATTATTATTATTGTTATTATTATTATGAATGTTTTTATTGTTATTATTACTGTTATTATTATTATTATTGTTATTGTTATTATGCATGTTATTTTTATTATTACTATTATTATTAATGTTATTATTACTATTATTATTAATTTTATTGTTACTATTATTATTGTTAATGTCATTATTATTATTATTATTATTATTATTAAGAATGTTATTATTGTTATTATTACTGTTATTATTATTTATGTTATTTTTTATTATTCATGTTATTATTAGTAACGTTATTATTATTAATGTTATTATTATTATTATTATTTATGTTATTATTATTATTGTTATTATTATTATGAATGTTATTATTGTTATTATTACTGTTATTATTATTATTATTTTGTTATTATTATTAGTATTAATGTTATTAATATTACTATTATTATTAATGTTATTATTATTATTGTTATTATTATTATGAATGTTATTACTGTTATTATTACTGTTATTATTATTATTGTTATTATTATTTTGTATGTTGTTATTGTTATTATTATTATTGTTATTATTATTTTGTATGTTGTTATTGTTATTATTACTATTATTATTAATGTTATTATTAATGTTATTATTACGAATGTTTTTAGTATTATTTTGAATGTGATCATTATTACTGTTATTATTATTATTACTATTATTATTTATTTATTTTTAATTATGAATGTTATTATTATTATCATTATTATTATTGTTATTTTTTATTATTATTGTTATTTTTGTTATCATTAGTATTATTTATTATTATTATTATATTTATTGTTATTATTAATATTATTTTATATCATTATTAGCCTTCTAATAATGCTTGTCCATGTTCAGGTCTTTTCTACTATATACACTCAGCCTTCTACTAATGCTTGTCCATTTTCAGGGTTTGTTCTACTTTATAAACTGGGTGGAGATAGACTTGTCCCAAAGCCGCTCTGGCGTTATCTTGGCTGTCTGCTTAGGGTCGTTGTCCATTTGGAAGGCGAACCTTCGCCCCAGTCTGAGGTCCTGAGTGCTCTAAATAAACAGAAATACCTTAATTACATATGTATTCAGACCCTTTGCTATCATGTTTCCATTGATCATCCTTGAGATGTTACTAAAACTTGATTGGAGTCCATCTGTGGTAAATTTAATTGATTGGACATGATTTAGAAAGGCACAGACCTGTCTATATAAGGTCCCACAGTTGTCAGGGCATGTCAGAGCAAAAACCAAGCCATGAGGTCGAATGAATTGTCCGAGACAGGTTTGTGTCGAGGCACAGATCTGGGGAAGGGAAGGTCCCAGAGAACAAGGTGGCCTCCATCATTCTTAAACAGAAGAAGTTAGGAACCACCAAGACTCTTCCTAGAGCTGGCCACCCGGCCAAACTGAGAAGTCGGGGGAGAAGGGCCTTGGTCAGGGAGGTGACCAAGAACCCAATGATCACTTTGACAGAGCTACAGAGTTCCTCAGTGGAGATGGGAGAACCTTCCATAAATACAACCATCTCTGCAGCATTCCACCAACCAGGCCTTTATTGTAGAGTGTCGAGACAGAAGCCACTCCTCAGTAAAAGGCACATGACAGCCTGCTTGGAGTTTGCCATCCAACCTGACAGAGCTTGAGGGGATCTGCAGAGGAGAAAGTTGTATTGTCATACCCAAGAAGGCTGTAATCGCTACCAAAGGTTCTTCAACAAAGTGCTGAGTAAAGGGTCTGAATACTTATGTAAATGTGATATTTCCGTTTTTATTTAATTTTTTTGCAAAAATGTATTAAAACCTGTTTTTGCTACGTAATTCTGGGGTATTGTCTGTAGATTGATGAGGGGAAAAAAACACTTGAATCCATTTTAGAATGAGGCTGTAATGTAACAAAATGTGGAAAAAGTCAAGGCGTGTGAATGCTTTTAGAATGCATTGTATGTGTGTGTTCACTTTATCATTTATTGAACAGGTATAAAGGCTTAGAAAAGAAACACATGACAGCTCTAGAAATAGTATTTAGTGTCATGCTGTCTCTATAAAAACCAGTCATTATACCAGCACGCATGTGTTAGCCAATCCGTCTCTGTAAATGTAGAATATATTTATTGAAACGCAATAGACGTACACTCATCCCTCACTTCCCTGTGGCTGAGAGAGAGAGAGAGAGAGAGAGAGAGAGAGAGAGAGAGAGAGAGAGAGAGAGAGAGAGAGAGAGAGAGAGAGAGAGAACAACTGTGTGAATAACTTATTTTTTCTCTTTCTCTTCCTCCTCTCACCTTTTCTCTATCTCCATTTCTTTCCTTATCTCTTACTCTCTCTATCTCCATTTCTTTCCTTATCTCTTACTCTCTCTATCTCCCTTATGTTTCCATATAACCCTTCATATCTCTCTATCTCCCTTTTGTTTCCATATAACCCATCATATCTCTCTATCCCTTTTGTTTCCATATAACCCATCATATCTCTCTATCCCTTTTGTTTCCATATAACCCATCATATCTCTCTATCTCCCTTTTGTTTCCATATAACCCATCATATCTCTCTATCTCCCTTTTGTTTCCATATAACCCATCATATCTCTCTATCCCTTTTGTTTCCATATAACCCATCATATCTCTCTATCTCCCTTTTGTTTCCATATAACCCATCATATCTCTCTATCTCCCTTTTGTTTCCATATAACCCATCATATCTCTCTATCCCTTTTGTTTCCATATAACCCATCATATCTCTCTATCTCCCTTTTGTTTCCATATACCCCATCATATCTCTCTATCTCCCTTTTGTTTCCATATAACCCATCATATCTCTCTATCCCTTTTGTTTCCATATAACCCATCATATCTCTCTATCTCCCTTTTGTTTCCATATAACCCATCATATCTCTCTATCTCCCTTTTGTTTCCATATAACCCATCATATCTCTCTATCTCCCTTATGTTTCCATATAACCCATCATATCTCTCTGTCTTCCTTTTTTTATTTTTTCATCTCATCCTCGCCACCTTTTCTCTCCCCTCTCTCCCTCCTCTCGCTCCCTCCCCTCTCTCCCTTCCCTCAGGTATTGGTACCCAGAACGGCAGTGCGGAGATGGACCAGGACTTTAAGGGTCGCTCCCAGAAACAGGTACAGTTTAACCCTGGCCAGACGCGGGCCACATGGCGTGTTGGGATCCATGCCGATGGAATCTTTGAACAGTCTGAAACCTTCCGGATTCTTCTGTCTGAACCCGTTATGGGAGTCCTGGAGTTCCCTGCCACCGCCACGGTGGAAATACTGGACCCTTCCGACGGTTAGTACAAAACCTGCTGATCTAAGATCAGTTTAGCCTCTTATTTATATCTTAATCGAAAATCATAATGGGAGCGGGGACCTGATCCTAGATCAGCAGTCCTACTCTGAAACTCTTTGACCAGTCATGGAAGCACTAGAGTTCCCTGCTCCCGCTACTACTACCGTTCCACTTATTCAATTCCAGCCAATGAGCTTGTCCTCCAATATCTCCGCCCACCAGCCACCACTGGTACTGCTGTTGTATGTAAACTCAGCAAAAAAAGAAACGTCCTCTCACAGTCAACTGCGTTTATTTTCAGCCAACTTAACCTGTGTAAATATTTGTATGAACATAAGATTCAACAACTGAGACATAAACTGAACAAGTTCTACAGACATGTGACTAACAGAAATAGAATAATGTGTCCCTGAACAAAGGGGGGTCAAAATTAACAGTCAGTAACTGGTGTGGCCACTAGCTGCATTAAGTCTTGCAGTGCATCTCCTCTTCATGGACTGCACCAGATTTGTCAGTCCTTGCTGTGAGATGTTACCCCACTCTTCCACCAAGGTGGCACACAGGTGCTACCGTCTGTAAGCTGTTAGTGTCTTAACGACCGTTCCACAGTTGCATGTTCATTAATTGTTTATGGGTCATTGAACAAGCATGGGAAACAGTGTTTAAACCCTTTACAATGAAGATCTGTGAAGTTATTTAGATTTTTACGAATTATTTTTGAAAGACAGGGTCCTGAAAAATGGACGTGGAGTTTACAATATAATATAATAAAATATGGTATAGTATAGTATAATATAGTATAGTGTAATATAGTATAGTATAATATAGTATAGTATAATATAGGATGTTTAGCTTTGTACTGTATGTATAGTATATATCTCTCTATTTAGCTCTCTGTATCCAACTATCAAAGCATTATTGCATTTAAGGAAAACATCAACAAGTTAAATAACAATCTGTCATTATCTTCACCTCTCACTTTCCTTAATTGAACTAGACTCTAGTTCATTTAAGGTAATGAAGGTGCTTTAGCCTGTAGGTAACATTACTGTACAGTAACCAACTCAGTCAACCCTGTTATCCTGCTATAGTACAGGAGCATACCCAGTCAACCCTGTTATCCTGCTATAGTACAGGAGCATACCCAGTCAACCCTGTTATCCTGCTGTAGTACAGGAGCATACCCAGTCAACCCTGTTATCCTGCTAAAGTACAGGAGCCTACCCAGTCAACCCTGTTATCCTGCTGTAGTACAGGAGCATACCCAGTCAACCCTGTTATCCTGCTAAAGTACAGGAGCCTGCCCAGTCAACCCTGTTATCCTCTTATTGTACAGTAACGTAACCAGTCAACTCTGTTATCCTGCAATAGTACAGGAGCATACCCAGTCAAACCCTGTTATCCTGCTAAAGTACAGGAGCCTTCCCAGTCAACCCTGTTATCCTGCTATAGTACAGGGGCTTTCCCAGTCAACCCTGTTATCCTGCTATAGTACAGGGGCTTTCCCAGTCAACCCTGTTATCCTGCTATAGTACAGGAGCCTTCCCAGTCAACCCTGTTATCCTGCTATAGTACAGGAGCCTGCCCAGTCAACCCTGTTATCCTGCTATAGTACAGGAGCCTCCTCAGTCAACCCTGTTATCCTGCTATAGTACAGAAGCCTTCCCGGTCAACCCTGTTATCCTGCTAAAGTACAGGAGCCTGCCCAGTCAACCCTGTTATCCTGCTATAGTACAGGAGCATACCCAGTCAACCCTGTTATCCTGCTAAAGTACAGGAGCCTGCCCAGTCAACCCTGTTATCCTCTTATTGTACAGTAACGTAACCAGTCAACTCTGTTATCCTGCTGTAGTACAGTAGCCTGCCCAGTTAACCCTGTTATCCTGCTAAAGTACAGGAGCCTTCCCAGTCAACCCTGTTATCCTGCTGTAGTACAGGAGCATACCCAGTCAACCCTGTTATCCTGCTAAAGTACAGGAGCCTTCCCAGTCAACCCTGTTATCCTGCTGTAGTACAGGAGCCTGCCCAGTCAACCCTGTTATCCTCTTATTGTACAGGGGCTTTCCCAGTCAACCCTGTTATCCTGCTATAGTACAGGAGCATACCCAGTCAACCCTGTTATCCTGCTATAGTACAGGAGCATATCCAGTCAACCCTGTTATCCTGCTATAGTACAGGAGCCTGCTCAGTCAACCCTGTTATCCTGCTATAGTACAGGAGCCTGCCCAGTCAACCCTGTTATCCTCTTATTGTACAGTAACGTAACCAGTCAACTCTGTTATCCTGCAATAGTACAGGAGCATACCCAGTCAAACCCTGTTATCCTGCTAAAGTACAGGAGCCTTCCCAGTCAACCCTGTTATCCTGCTATAGTACAGGTGCTTTCCCAGTCAACCCCTGTTATCCTGCTAAAGTACAGGAGCCTTCCCAGTCAACCCTGTTATCCTGCTAAAGTACAGGAGCCTGCCCAGTCAACCCTTTTATCCTGCTAAAGTACAGGAGCCTGCCCAGTCAACCCTGTTATCCTGCTATAGTACAGGAGCCTGCCCAGTCAACCCTGTTATCCTGCTATAGTACAGGAGCCTGCTCAGTCAACCCTGTTATCCTGCTATAGTACAGGAGCCTGCCCAGTCAACCCTGTTATCCTGCTAAAGTACAGGAGCCTGCCCAGTCAACCCTGTTATCCTGCTATAGTACAGGAGCATATCCAGTCAACCCTGTTATCCTGCTAAAGTACAGGAGCCTGCCCAGTCAACCCTGTTATCCTCTTATTGTACAGTAACATAACCAGTCAACTCTGTTATCCTGCTGTAGTACAGGAGCCTGCCCAGTCAACCATGTTATCCTGCTGTAGTACAGGAGCATAGCCAGTCAACCCTGTTATCCTGCTGTAGTACAGGAGCATGCCCAGTCAACCCTGTTATCCTGCTAAAGTACAGGAGCCTTCCCAGTCAACCCTGTTATCCTGCTAAAGTACAGGAGCCTGCCCAGTCAACCCTTTTATCCTGCTAAAGTACAGGAGCCTGCCCAGTCAACCCTGTTATCCTGCTAAAGTACAGGAGCCTGCCCAGTCAACCCTGTTATCCTGCTAAAGTACAGGAGCATACTCAGTCAACCCTGTTATCCTGCTGTAGTACAGGAGCATGCCCAGTCCACCCTGTTATCCTCTTATTGTACAGGAGCATACCCAGTCAACCATCTTATCCTGCTATAGTACAGTAGCTTACTCAGTCAACCCTGTTATCCTGCTATGGTGCAGGAGCCTACCTAGACGACCACACAGTTCAAACTAATGAGCAAATTTACTCTCATAGCTAGAGAGAAACGTTGGTCTTTTTAGGTTGCCGTGTTGTGTATTTTTGTTGTCAATTCCCTGACTCTCCAGTGTATATTTAGATAATTACACATGTGCAGCAATACAGCACATAGATTCCCTTTAGAATGATGCACAGTCCTCCTCTGTTTCATTATCTCTCTCTCTTTATATTTTCTTCTTCTCTTTTTGTATCTCTCTCCAGCTCTCTCAATCATCATATCCCTCTCCCTCACACTATTCAACCTCTCCCTCTCTCTATTCAACCTCTCTCTCTATCCTCCGTCCTCTCCCTCTCTCTATTCAACCTCTCTCTCTATCCTCCGTCCCTCTCCCTCTCTCTATTCAACCTCTGTCTCTTTTCCTCCCATTCTCTCTTTAATTGTCTCACGTTCTCTCTATCTCTCTCTCTCCTCCTTTCTCTGTTTCTTCTCTTCCCTTGTGGGTTAATTATGGTTATATGGAGGGAAGGGCTTGGTTTGTTGTAATATGACACAGAGAGAGAGAGAGAGAGAGAGAGAGAGAGAGAGAGAGAGAGAGAGAGAGGGGAAAGAGAGAGGCAGAAAAAGTTTGACAGAGAGAGCAAAAAGAGAGAGCAAAAAGAGAGGGAGATTTGCTGCTGTTTCTGCTTTAACTAATGGCCCGGAGAACCCCTGGCTGTGACTGTTGTTAGCCCTACACTAGCTTCTTTAATGATGACTACAACCTCTCTGTAGTCTGGGTCTCCACCTGTTAGCCTGTAGCTAATCTCTCTGGAGGCTAGGTTGATATAGTGATGTTTTCCTGATTTTTTTCCCCCTCCTAATTGTGAGGACACTTAACAGGTTAGCTTGTCTCTCTAGTCTGTCTAAACCTCAGGGCATGCTATATTAACCTAGCAGTAGTGTAAAGATGAAGGTTGTCTCTGTGTTTCTGTGTTGCTAGCTATCCTCTCTAAGGGTTTCTCTAATTGTGAGGGGTCCTTTGTGTATTGCCCTTGCTCCCTCTAAAGTTGAGAAAACACTCTATAAGCCTAGGACAACTTTCACTAATGATGAGGACTGCCTCTATCTCACTGTCGGTTAGCTTTTAGCCACATCCCTTCAGAGGGCAGGGATGCTTCCCTTATTTCCAGGGACGCTAGCTTAGAACACTAGATAGCCGAATGCCTAATCCTTCTAAAGTCTACGGCATGTGGATTAACCTTGCATCACTTAGGCTCACGACTGTACAGAATTGATCAGTGGAGTGGAGTTGGGGAGAGGGCATTTGTGGCAGGTGTGCCCTCTACCCAACTCTATGGTCACAAGAAGACAGAGGGCACTCGTGGAAGTTGTGCCCTCGATATATCTCTATGGCCAGGTATTTACCCGGGCAGCCATTGAGGGTGCCTCCTTTCAAACCGGGTCCTTCACCCAGACAGAGTTGATGAATTGAGCAACGCCGACAACTCTCACAACAGCAACCACCAGTATGCGTCTGTCATGATCGTCTGAAGAAGTAGACCAAGGCGCAGCGTGGTTGTTGTTCCACATATTTAATAAAGAGAACTTTCAAAATACAAAACCAAAGAACAAACGATGGCATAAATGTAGCGCAACGCAGCACATACAAATAGACACAGTACAATCACCCACCACCCAGGTGGGGGAATGAACAAACTATATAGGATTCCCAATTAGAGGCAACGAACAACAGCTGCCTCTAATTGGGAACCACACCAAAACCAAAACATAGAAAACGCTAGAAACCCCTAGTCACGCCCTGACCTATGGCCAGGGCGTGACAGCGTAATAGATTACAAACCACACTTACCTGTCACCTAGCTTACACAAACAACCAGTTGGTTAGTGAATCAAGTCACTGTGCAAGACATCAAGACTCTTCAAGATCGTATCACAATCCATCTGAAATGACATGCCCCTCTGAATACATAAAGACTGTGATAAACGGCATCTTCGCGTCCACCTACTCTCTAAACAGTAGACGGTCATCACCATAACTCTCACCTTTTACCCTTAATTCAGTCTGTCTGTCTGTCTGTCTGTCTGTCTGTCTGTCTGTCTGTCTGACTGACTGTCGTCTATTAACTTCCCTGTGGAGAGTCTGGTGGATATTTTCCCCTAATTGCTAGGCGCTATCTTCATCCTTACTCCCTCCAAAGGTACTAGGTATGGGCTTGCTGTGTTAGCTTTGTATAACTTAGGCTAACGAAGGGGACAACATCTGTCTTTGTGTGTTAGCCTTCAGTTATCTTCCCTAGAGTTTAGATCAGGCTAGTTTGTGTGTTAGCCTGCTACCTTCCCTAGAGGTTAGATCAGGCTAGTTTGTGTGTTAGCCTTCAGCTACCTTTCCTAGAGGTTAGATCAGGCTAGTTTTTCTGTTAGCCTTCAGCTACCTTCCCTAGAGGTTAGATCAGGCTAGTTTTGTCTCATTTTTCTTAATCGTGACCGAAGACGCTGTAGTAATTTTATTATAATCACGTCCACCTTTATTCACCAAGTACATTTACATATACCCAGAAATTAAGTGAAAGGGGTTCTGCCACAGAAAACAGAATAAACAGACTGAATATCTACCAGAATTCAGAATCCATGTACACTATAAATACCAGAGAACATAACTACTTTCTATAACCATGAGAGCTGCATGCGGATGTCTGTGGGCTAGCCTTCAGATACGCTCTCCAGAGGCTAGTCACTGTCTGGCTAGTCTCTTAATTGCGAGGACTCACACACACACACACACACACAAACACAAACACACACACACACACACACACACACACACACACAGAGACACTCTTTGTGTCAAAGCTTTGTTTTCAAGCTCAGCCTTTAGTTTTAACAATGAGTACATCAGTTGAGCTTCTTTTGCTAACGAAATGAACGACCCCTGTTATCAGTGTATAAGACGGTAGCTAGCCTCTCTCTGTGTTATCAGTGTATCAGAAGGTAGCTAGCCTCTCTCTGTGTTATCAGTGTATCAGAAGGTAGCTAGCCTCTCTCTGTGTTATCAGTGTATAAGACGGTAGCTAGCCTCTCTCTGTGTTATCAGTTTATAAGACGGTAGCTAGCCTCTCTCTGTGTTATCAGTGTATCAGACGGTAGCTAGCCTCTCTCTGTGTTATCAGTGTATCAGAAGGTAGCTAGCCTCTCTCTGTGTTATCAGTGTATAAGACGGTAGCTAGCCTCTCTCTGTGTTATCACTGTATAAGATGGTAGATAGTTCTCTCTGTGTTATCACTGTATAAGACGGTAGCTAGCCTCTCTCTGTGTTATCAGTGTATAAGACGGTAGCTAGCCTCTCTCTGTGTTGTCAGTGTATATGACGGTAGCTAGCCTCTCTCTGTGTTGTCAGTGTATAAGACGGTAGCTAGCCTCTCTCTGTGTTATCAGTGTATCAGACGGTAGCTAGCCTGTCTCTGTGTTATCAGTGTATAAGTCGGTAGCTAGCCTCTCTCTGTGTTGTCAGTGTATAAGACGGTAGCTAGCCTCTCTCTGTGTTATCAGTGTATAAGACGGTAGCTAGCCTCTCTCTGTGTTATCAGTGTATCAGACGGTAGCTAGCCTCTCTCTGTGTTATCAGTGTATAAGACGGTAGCTAGCCTCTCTCTGTGTTATCAGTGTATCAGACGGTAGCTAGCCTCTCTCTGTGTTATCAGTGTATAAGACGGTAGCTAGCCTCTCTCTGTGTTATCAGTTTATAAGACGGTAGCTAGCCTCTCTCTGTGTTATCAGTGTATTTGACAGTAGCTAGCCTCTCTCTGTGTTATCAGTGTATAAGTCGGTAGCTAGCCTCTCTCTGTGTTATCAGTGTATAAGACGGTAGCTAGCCTCTCTCTGTGTTATCAGTGTATAAGACGGTAGCTAGCCTCTCTCTGTGTTATCAGTGTATCAGACGGTAGCTAGCCTCTCTCTGTGTTATCAGTGTATCAGAAGGTAGCTAGCCTCTCTCTGTGTTATCAGTGTATAAGACGGTAGCTAGCCTCTCTCTGTGTTATCAGTGTATAAGATGGTAGATAGTTCTCTCTGTGTTATCACTGTATAAGACGGTAGCTAGCCTCTCTCTGTGTTGTCAGTGTATAAGTCGGTAGCTAGCCTCTCTCTGTGTTGTCAGTGTATAAGACGGTAGCTAGCCTCTCTCTATGTCATCAGTGTATAAGACCGTAGTTAGCCTCTCTCTGTGTTATCAGTGTATAAGACGGTAGCTAGCCTCTCTCTGTGTTATCAGTGTATAAGTCGGTAGCTAGCCTCTCTCTGTGTTGTCAGTGTATAAGACGGTAGCTAGCCTCTCTCTATGTCATCAGTGTATATGACGGTAGCTAGCCTCTCTCTGTGTTATCAGTGTATCAGACGGTAGCTAGCCTCTCTCTGTGTTGTCAGTGTATAAGACCGTAGCTAGCCTCTCTCTATGTCATCAGTGTATAAGACCATAGCTAGCCTCTCTCTATGTCATCAGTGTATATGTCGGTAGCTAGCCTCTCTCTATGTCATCAGTGTATAAGTCGGTAGCTAGCCTCTCTCTGTGTTATCAGTGTATCAGACGGTAGCTAGCCTCTCTCTGTGTTATCAGTGTATAAGACGGTAGCTAGCCTCTCTCTGTGTTATCAGTGTATAAGACGGTAGCTAGCCTCTCTCTGTGTTACCAGTGTATACGACGGTAGCTAGCCTCTCTCTGTGTTATCAGTGTATCAGACGGTAGCTAGCCTCTCTCTGTGTTATCAGTGTATAAGACGGTAGCTAGCCTCTCTCTGTGTTATCAGTGTATCAGACGGTAGCTAGCCTCTCTCTGTGTTATCAGTGTATCAGACGGTAGCTAGCCTCTCTCTGTGTTATCAGTGTATCAGACGGTAGCTAGTCTCTCTCTATGTCATCAGTGTATCAGACGGTAGCTAGCCTCTCTCTGTGTTATCAGTGTATCAGACAGTAGCTAGCCTCTCTCTCTTATCACTGTATAAGACTCAGTTTAGTCTTGTTTCCTCTAAAGTCAACCCTATGTCAGATCAGTATAGTTAGTTTCACACTGCTCCCTATAATGTTGAGAAGTGTTTTCAACCCACCGCTAAATATCTACGGATGAGGATGGTCTCTCATCTGTTCAGGGCTACTTTCTTTGCAGTTTGCGTGAGGACATACACATCGCCCACATACTTTATGCTTGTCTTGGGTCATGGCTACAAATGTGGTTTGGGGCTTTGATACATGTTTTACTCTAAGTGTGTAATGCAACACTCCGAAGGCTTCAGTTGGGCCACAGCCCCCAAAACCCCCAAAGTGTCTGGGTGACTCACTGAACGGAACCCAGTTATTGGTTTAATACGTGTGAAGTTTAATCTGTGTGAAGTCTCCTACCCTAAAGCTCTGAGTCACACACACACACATTAATAATTAAAGTGACGATGAGGGGTTGTTTTTCTAACGCAGCCGTTGGAAGATAACCCTGGTGTGTTTAGGTTGCTGTTCTGTGTGTGTGTGTGAGGTCACTGTGACTTCCCAGTATTTAGAAATGGATGTCAAACTCTGACTTGTTCTTCAGTCTAGGACAGGAAAGGAAAGGTGCATTTCATATGCAGACAAGTTATTGTGCCATGTTTCAGTTTGATCTGACATGTGATTAACTCTCCCATCCCCCTCACGTCCTCCCTCCCTCCCTCTCCTCATCCTCTTCCTCTCCTCTTCTCATCCCCTACTCTCCTCTCCTCTGCTCTCCTCCACTCCCCCTCCTCGCCTCCCTCTCCTCATCTTCTTCCTCTCCTCTTCTTTTTCTGCTCCCCTCCTCGAAGACAGAGAGATTCGAAGACAGAGAGATTCGAAGACAGAGAGATTCGAAGACAGAAATTTGAAGCGAGGTAGAGAGAGAGAGATTACCTCTCACTCTGTCTTCGAATCTCTCTCTCTCTCTCTCTCTCTCTCTCTCTCTCTCTCTCTCTCTCTCTCTCTCTCTCTCTCTCTCTACCTCTCACTCTGTCTTCGAGAGAGATCGAGAGAGAGAGAGAGAGAGAGAGAGAGAGAGAGAGAGAGAGAGAGAGAGAGAGAGAGAGAGAGAGAGAGAGAGAGAGAGAGAGAGAGAGAGGAGAGAGAGAGAGGGCGAGAGGGCTGAGAGGGCGAGAGTGAGAGGGCGAGAGAGAGAGAGAGAGAGAGAGAGAGATTCGAAGACAGAGAGAGAGAGAGAGGTAGAGAGAGATTCGAAGACAGAGAGAGGTAGAGAGAGAGATTTGAAGACAGAGAGAGAGGTAGAGAGAGAGAGAGAGAGAGAGAGAGAGAGAGAGAGAGAGAGAGAGAGAGAGATTCGAAGACCGAGAGAGGTAGAGAGCGATTCGAAGACAGAAAGAGAGGTAGAGAGAGAGAGAGAGAGAGAGAGAGAGTGAGAGGTAGATTGTCAAAGTCACAATTATTAGTCAGTTGTACAACCGAATGCCTTCAACTGAAATGTGTCTTCCGCATTTAACCCAGCCCCTCTGAATCAGAGAGGTGCGGGGGGGCTGCCTTAATCGACATCCACGTCTTCGGCGCCCGGGGAACAGTGGGTTAACTGCCTTGTTCAGGGGCAGAATTACAGATTTTTACCTTGTCAGCTCGGGGATTCGAACTTGCAACCCTCCGGTTAGAGGGAGACAGGGGGTAGCGGAGTGAAGGAGACAGGGAGACAGGGGGTAGCGGAGTGAAGGAGACAGGGAGACAGGTGGTAGCGGAGTGAAGGAGACAGGGGGTAGCGGAGTGAAGGAGACAGGGGGTAGCGGAGTGAAGGAGACAGGGAGACAGGGGGTAGCGGAGTGAAGGAGACAGGGGGTAGCGGAGTGAAGGAGACTGAGAGAGAGAGATAGACACAGACAGAGTGAGGGAGACAGAAACACAGAGAGATATAATCCTGGAGATGAGTCCCCTAAGCAAGCTGGTCCTGGGCTCGGTTCACAAACACAAACAGACCCCACAGAGCCCCAGGACAGCAACACAATTAGTTGCCCTAAACAGAGAGTACAACGTGGCAGAATACCTGACCTCTGTGACTGACCCAAAATGAAAGAAAGATGTACAGACTCAGTGAGCATAGCCTTACTATTGAGAAATGCCGCCTTGGCAGACCTGGTGTAGCGTGGTTCGTTCTGCGTTGTGTATTTCTATTTAGGACACTGCCACAACTGGAGGTCTGCTGGTTGGATTCTCTTTATTTGCCCCGAAGTGACAACAAACAATATGTTAGCCCTTGGTACCGTTGCAGCTCTCGGGCACCTTGCTAGTTGAAGGTCAGGCAAAAGAGAACAATGAGAGTGTACGTAAATACAAATAACCCGCGACGGACCAAACCAAAATATACAAAACTTTTACAATCAGGTGTATTTACAATATAGATATGAAAAAGTGTTTGTACACAAAAAAAAAAAAAACATTAGCTATGCAGCTGTAATTAAATTTAAAAAAATACAGTGAATTATTATTATTATTATTATTATTGTCAAATGATTAACATCCCCTCTTGACCTGGCCTATTTGAACTGGTCCTTGTGTGCATTTTGGTGCATAATCTAGGAGAACAACATCCCACTGCTACACTGGCTCTCAAGAGAAGACAGGCTACGTGGACAGAGCCCACAAAATGTGGTGGAAACTGAGCTGCACTTCCCCAACCTCTTGCCGAATGTATGACCATGTTAGAGACACACATTTCCCTCGGATTACACAGATCCACAAAAAAATGTTGAACCGACCCAATTTTGTTAAACTCCCGTAACTATTGGGTGAAATACCACAGTGTGCCGTCACAGCAGCGAGATTTGTGACCTGTTTCCACAAGAAAAGGGGCAACCAGTGAAGAACAAACACCATTGTAAAGACAACATACAGTATATGTATGTTGATTTTTTTTAAATATATTTGTACTTTAACTATTTGCACATCGTTATAACACTGTACATAGACATAATGACATTTGAAATGTCTTTATTATTTTTGGAAACTTTTGCGAGTGTTAATTTTGTTGTTGTTGTATATTTCACTTTTGTTTATTATCTATTTTCATTTATTATTTAACCTTTATTTAACTATTTCACTTGCATTGGCAATGTACACATATGTTTGCCGTGCCGATAAAGCCCCTAAAATGTCAATTGAAATTGAAATTGAGTAAGCGAGAGGAGAGAGATATGGAAAGAGACACTCTGACCCCTGCTGTGTGGCCCAGGAGAACCCTGGGTTTGAACAGATGGATTTACAGTGATGACATCATCAAGATGCATTAGGTGTCTCTCTGTCACACTCTCAGGTTGAAGGAATGGATTTTTGTCAAAGTAATGAACTTTCACTTTCACTGTCTATTTCCAGTCTCACTTTCACTCATTCTCCCGCCCTCTCATACTCCCGCACTCTCTCTCTCTCTCTCTCTCTCTCTCTCTCTCTCTCTCTCTCTCTCTCTCTCTCTCTCTCTCTCTTTCTCTCTCTCTGGGTGATTCTTCACCAAACAGGTGATTTTCACAACATTTTTTCCATAAAAGGGTCTATTGGAGGAAGCATTGTTGACTTAAATTTAAGAAATAAATCTATGTTCGTCCTCTCTCTTTACTTTCTTTTCTTGATACACGACATGACCAACAGTATGTGGACACCTGCTCGCCGAACATCTCATTCCAAAATCATGGGCATTCATTTGGAGTTGGTCCCCCCCTTGGAGTTGGTCCCCCCCTTGGTCCCCCCCTTTACTGGTCCCCCCCTTTACTTCCACTCGATGTTGGAACATTGCTGTCGGGGATTTGCTTCCATTCAGCTACAAGAGCATTAGTGAGGTCGGGCACTGATGTTGGGCGATTAGTCCAGGCTCGCAGTCGGCGTTCCAATTCATCCCAAAGGTGTTCCATGGTGTTGAGGTCAGGGTTCTGTGCAGGCCAGTCAAGTTCTTCCACACCGATCTCGACAAACCATTTATGTATGGACTTTGCTTTGTGCACGGGGGCATTGTCATGCTGAAACAGGAAAGGGCTTTTCCCAAACTGTTGCCACAAAGTTGAAAGCACAGAATTGTCTAGAATGTCATCGTATTCGGTTGTTACTATCTGGTCTTCTACCTGTATGTACACCTGTTTGGGCCTAGCCCGAACCATGAAAAACAGCCCCAGACCATAATTCCTCCTCCACCAAACATTACAGTTGGCACTATGCATTCGGACAGGTAGCGTTCTTCTGGCAATCGCCAAACCCAGATTTGTTTGTCGGACTGCCAGATGGTGAAGCGTGATTCGTCACTCCAGAGAATGCATTTCCACTGCTCCACAGTCCAATGGCGGCGAGCTTTACACCACCCTAGCCGACGCTTGGCATTGCGCATGGTGATCTTAGGCTTGTGTGCGGCTACTCGGCCATGGAAACCTATTTCATGAAGCTCCCGACGAACAGTTCTTGTGCTGATGTTGCTTCCAGAGGCAGCTTGGAACTCGTTAATGAGTGTTGCAACCGAGGAAATAAAATGTTTCTTGGCTTTCCGGTTCTGTGCGGTCCAGTGTGGCTGAGCCGCTGTATCTTCATCACTTTATCTTCATTATCTCTTCATTATCTCTATCACTGTAACTTCATCACTTTATCTTCATTATCTCTATCACTGTATCTTCATCACTGTATATTCATTATCTCTATCACTATCTTCATCACTTTATCTTCATTATCTTTATCACTGTATTTGCATCACTTTATCTTCATTATCTCTATCACTGTATCTTCATCACTGTATCTTCATTATCTCTATCACTGTATCTTCATCACTGTATCTTCATTATCTCTATCACTGTATCTTCATTACTGTATCTTCATTATCTCTATCACTGTATCTTCATTACTGTATCTTCATTATCTCTATCACTGTATCTTCATTACTGTATCTTCATTAACTATATCGCTATATCTTCATTATCTCTATCACTGAATCTTCATCACTGTATCTTCATTATCTCTATCACTGTATCTTCATTACTGTATCTTCATTAACTATATCGCTATATCTTCATTATCTCTATCACTGAATCTTCATTACTGTATCTTCATTAACTCTATCACTGTATCGTTATTATCTCTATCAATGTATCTTCATCACTGTATCTTCATTATCTCTATCTTCATTACTGGTCCTCTTTTTCTCTCTCTCTCTCTCTCTCTTTCTCGTACTCTCTCTTTCTCTCTCCATCAATCATCTCTTTCTGTCTCTCTCTGTCTGTCTGTCTGTCTGTCTATCCGTCCGTCCGTCTGTCTGTCTGTCTGTCATCTTCAGCCTAGCAAACACACACACACTGCGGTATCAGGGATGTAGAGAAGGTCCAATCCGGTCTGTTAGTGTCTTATTATTAGTCCCTAAACGTCTAGAGGGCAAAATAACTCTGTCTCTCCACAGACACCAGCAACTTCTCTCTTCTCTGAGTTCTAGCGTTTGATTGATGGCGCTTTCACTGGCTCTAACTCTATTTCTTAATCACTTACTCTTCTCTGACTGAGAGAGAGAGAGAGAGAGAGAGAGAGAGAGAGAGAGAGAGAGAGAGAGAGAGAGAGAGAGAGAGAGAGAGAGAGAGAGAGAGAGAGAGAGAGAGAGAGAGAGAGAGAGAGAGAGAGAGAGAGAGAGAGGTCACTGTGACTTCCCAGTATTTAGAAATGGATGTCAAACTCTGACTTGTTCTTCAGTCTAGGACAGGAAAGGAAAGGTGCATTTCATATGCAGACAAGTTATTGTGCCATGTTTCAGTTTGATCTGACATGTGATTAACTCTCCCATCCCCCTCATGTCCTCCCTCCCTCCCTCTCCTCATCCTCTTCCTCTCCTCCACTCCCCCTCCCCTCCTCTCCTCCCTCTCCTCATCCTCTTCTCATCCCCTCCTCATTTCTGCTCACCTCCTCCCTCTCCTCCACTCCCCCTCCTATCCTCCCCTTTCCTCCTCCCTCCCTCTCCTCATCCTCTTCCTCTCCTCCACTCCCCCTCCTATCCTCCCCTTTCCTCCTCTCCTCCCTCTCCTCTCCTCTCTTCCCTCTCCTCTCCTCTCCTCCTCCCTCTCCTCCACTCTCCCTCCCATCCTCCCCTTTCCTCCTCTCCTCCCTCCCCTCATCCTCTTCCTCTCCTTCACTCCCCCTCCTATCCCCCCTTTCCTCCTCTCCTCCCTCCCTCTCCTCATCCTCTTCCTCTCCTCCACTCCCCTCCTATCCTCCCCTTTCCTCCTCTCCTCCCTCTCCTCTCCTCTCTTCCCTCTCTTCCCTCTCCTCTCCTCCCCTCCTCCCTCTCCTCCACTCTCCCTCCCATCCTCCCCTTTCCTCCTCTCCTCCCTCCCTCTCCTCATCCTCTTCCTCTTCTCATCCTCTCCTCTCCTCCCCTCCTCTCTCTCCGTCACTCCACCTCCTATCCTCCCCTTTCCTCCTCTCCTCCCTCCCTCTCCTCATCCTCTTCCTCTTCTCATCCTCTCCTCTCCTCTCCGTCACTCCACCTCCTATCCTCCCCTTTCCTCTTCTCCTCCCGCTCCTCTCCTCCTCCTCCATCTGCTCTCCTCTCCTACAGAGTCAACAGTGTTCATCCCTCAGTCTAGTTACTGGGTAAAGGAGGATGTTGGAGAGATGCTGGTACCTGTCCACAGGAGTGGAGACATCAGCCAGGAACTCATGGTGATCTGCTACACTCAGCAGGGTACAGTACTCTCTCCTCAACTTCTCTCATCCCTCTCTTCTCTCCTTCTCTCATCCCTCTTTCCTCTCCTTCTCATCCATTTCTCATCTCCTTCTCTCATCTCTTTCTCCTCTCCTTCTCTCATGCCTCTCTCCTCTCCTTGCCTCATCTGCCTCTTCTCAGCAGGGTACATTACCTCTCCTTCTCTCATCCCTCTCTCCTCTCCTCCTCCCTCAGGTTCAGCCACTGGCACCGTCCCCTCTACAGTCCTGTCCTACTCTGACTATATTTCCAGGCCAGAGGAGCACAGCAGCATCCTGTACTTCGACAAGGGAGAGACGGAGAAACAGTGTGGTGTGGTCGTCATCGACGACTCCCTGTACGAGGTGGAGGAGAGCTTCAACGTAACGCTGTCCCTGCCCATCGGAGGGTGCCTCGGTGCACACTACGCCACCACTAAAGTCAACATATATCCAGACCAAGATGATGGTAGGAGGGAGGGAGGGAGGGAGGGAGGGAGGGAGGGAGGGAGGGAGGGAGGGAGGAGGGAGGGAGGAGGGAGGGGAGGGAGGGAGCACACTACAGACAAAGTCACTAGTTGTTTCTCAATATACTGTGTTCCACACTCTCATGCAGAGTTTGTTTTTGAGGACGTTCTCTTGAGTACGTTTGTGAGGACAGCAGTGTGGAGAACTCATAAAATGTTACATTTGAGAGGCACTCACACTACTGCATTACCGTTGACCAATACGGACGAAACAAGATAGCCACATAAAACAAACGCCAACGTTCCACAGATATTTGTGAATTGTATTTAGCTAGCCAGCTAGTTTTATATGTAATAAAATACCTAGAACTAATGTTGCTATGCAAAGTACAGGTAACTGCCATAATAAAAGGAAACACTTGAGTATATGATACAAAGTATATTGAAAGCAGATGCTTCCACACAGGTTTGGTTCCTGAGTTAAAAAAGACTTTAACATCCCATCATGCTTAGGGTCACATATAAAAATGCTGGGCAGGCCATTATTTTGGCCATTATTTTGGTTACCATGGCTATGCCCCCATAGGATGACAACGCCCCCATCCATAGTGCACGAGTCGTCGCTGAATGGTTTAATGAGCTTGAAAACGATGTAAACCATATGCCATGGCCGTCACAGACACCAGATCTCAACCCAATTCAACACTTATGGGAGATTCTGGAGTGGCGCCTGAGACAGCATTTTCCACCACCATCAATAAAAGACAAAATGATGGTAATTCTCGTAGAGAAATGGTGTCGCAACCCTCCAATAGAGTTCCAGACACTTGTAGAATCGGTGCCTGTCACGTCCAGGCCTGAGTTTTACAGGCTGGCGTGTTTAGTTTAGTTTTTGGTGTAGGGTTTTTGAGTTCTAGGTTGTTTATTTCTATGTTGGGTTAATGGTTCCCAATTAGAGGCAGCTGAGTGTCGTTACCTCTAATTGGGAAACCATATATATGTTTGTGGTTTTGCGCTAGGGTTTTGTGGGTTATTGTTTGTTCATAGCTTAAGTGTATTTCTAAGTTATGTTACGATCTTCGTCGTTCTGTTTATTATTTTCCCAGTTACGTCAAAAATAATAAATATGTATACTGGAAGCATCGCTGCGTCTTGGTCCGTCTATAAAGAAGATCGTGACAGTGCCATGACACATTGAAGCTGTTTTATCTCGTGGCGGCCCAACACTATTAAGACACTTTATGTTGGTGTTTCCTTTATTTTGGCGGTTACCTGTAGTTAGCCAAGGTTAGCTACATATGTTTTGTGGCTAGCTAGCTAGCTAGCTACCAATTCTTTGTCAGTTAGCTTGCGATCCACGCACACAACAGTGGATATTGTTGGCAGGTAAACATGCCAAAATTAACACGTTATGTATTTATTAATGTGTCAAGATAAAATATTGCAGTCAAGCAACATATGAGATGTGAGTGGGCAACTTTTTATTCCCAAGTTTCTCTCTCTCTTCAGCTCAAAACCAGCCACCATTGTTTTCAAGAAATATAGCTCTTTTTTTTACATGGTTGCGTCATATTACGTCGACAATCATGGGAATATTTTAGTTGAAGCATGCCTTCGATGCATGCTTTGAAACAGAGTACGCATCTGAGAACTGCCCTGAGAACTGCTAGGCTTGGGTGGTACAAAGATTTTCGTACCTTCATTACCGTCCTTGTGCCACCCCATGGTATACGTTATTACCAGCACTGAACACAAGAGGCATTATTTTTCAAAACCCCACTGAGCATCATTAATCCGAAGGTTAGCAATACTAAGAAGTACATGTTGTTGAGGAAAACTCGATCCAAAGATCAGGCAGACCTCATTATCCAGTTAATAAGAGTTTATTCAAGCAATTGCAAGGGTGATTACACTCAAGATGAATCTGAGAGCAAACTCGAAG
Source organism: Brachymystax lenok tsinlingensis (assembly GCA_030435695.1). Lineage (NCBI taxonomy): Eukaryota > Metazoa > Chordata > Actinopteri > Salmoniformes > Salmonidae > Brachymystax > Brachymystax lenok. The sequence goes on along the minus strand of CM059787.1, from coordinate 5,910,112 downwards.
TTACAGAATCACACAGTCATGATATACTTCTTCTACACAAAGGACTGCTTGCCCTTCCTAGGGGGAGGCAAGGTCTTATACACAACGAACTGCTTGCCCTTCCTAGGGGGAGACAAGGTCTTCTACACAAAGAACTGCTTGCCCCTCCTAGGGGGAGGCAAGGTCTTATACACAACGAACTGCTTGCCCTTCCTAGGGGGAGGCAAGGTCTTCTACACAAAGAACTGCTTGCCCCTCCTAGGGGGAGGAAAGGTCTTCTACACAAAGAACTGCTTGCCCCTCCTAGGGGGAGGAAAGGTCTTCTACACAAATAACTGCTTGCCCCTCCTAGGGGGAGGCAAGGTCTTATACACAATGAACTGCTTGCCCCTCCTAGGGGGAGGAAAGGTCTTATACACAACGAACTGCTTGCCCTTCCTAGGGGGAGGCAAGGTTACGCGAGAGATAGCGAGATCTCCACTTCTTTAAAGCGTTGTACAAAACAAGAACAGGTTCTAATCAGTTCTCACAGCCTACGTGACTAAGGTAAACAACAGTATTTTTACACTCAATTACATACAGTACGTATAATACTTTTCAACTCAATCATTCACATAGCATTAGACTGTAACAGAACCATTTTGCCACAACAATATAAAATCCAATACTGGATGCTAGCTAAATGCTAACGAGCGCATGCAAACATTTTATACCGTCTCTGCCATAAACTGTTTGTAGGACAGACCTCGTAGCTCATGAAGTAATACAAGTAACTTATAAATGCTACTCATGGTTGAGCAAACCAAATGCTAAACTGCAGATTATTTGGCACATTTTAGACAGTTTTACGAGATCACCTGGAGCGTGCTGCACACTTTCAAGTCGTTTTGTCATTTTAGTAACAATCAAAGTAATACCCAATGTAGTAGGCTTATTGAGAAAAATCCACTATAGTAGTCATATTGAGAAACATCCACTGTAGTAGGCAGATTGATAAACACCCACTGTAGGTGCATATTGAGAAACACCCACTGTAGTAGGCAGATTGAGAAACTCCCACTGTAGTAGGCAGATTGAGAAACACCCACTGTAGTAGGCAGATTGAGAAACACCCACTGTAGTATCCAGATTGAGAAACACCCACTGTAGTAGGCAGATTGAGAAACCCACTGTAGTAGGCAGATTGAGAAACTCCCACTGTAGTAGGCAGATTGAGAAACTCCCACTGTAGTAGGCAGATTGAGAAACACCCACTGTAGTAGGCAGATTGTTCAACACCCACTGTAGTTGACTAATTGAGAAACACCCACTGTAGTTTGCTTATTGAGAAACACCCACTAGTGACAGATTGAGAAACACCCACTGTAGCAGGCAGATTGAGAAACACCCACTGGTGAGCAGATTGAGAAACACCCACTGTAGCTGGCAGATTGTTCAACACCCACTGTATAATAGTCCACTTATTGAGAAACACCCAGTGTAGGATACATATTGAGAAACACCCAGTGTAGTAGGCATATTGAGAAACACCCACTGGTGGGCGGATTGAGAAACACCCACTGTAGCTGGCAGATTGTTCAACACCCACTGTATAATAGTCCACTTATTGAGAAACACCCAGTGTAGGATACATATTGAGAAACACCCAGTGTAGTAGGCATATTGAGAAACACCCAGTGTAGGATACATATTGAGAAACACCCAGTGTAGTAGGCATATTGAGAAACACCCAGTGTAGTATTCACATTGAGAAACACCCAGTGTAGTAGGCATATTGAGAAACACCCAGTGTAGGATACGCATTGAGAAACACCCAGTGTAGTAGGCATATTGAGAAACACCCAGTGTAGTATTCACATTGAGAAACACCCAGTGTAGTATTCACATTGAGAAACACCCAGTGTAGTATTCATACTGAGAAACACCCAGTGTAGTATTCACATTGAGAAACACCCAGTGTAGTATTCATATTGAGAAACACCCAGTGTAGTATTCATATTGAGAAACACCCAGTGTAGTATTCACATTGAGAAACACCCAGTGTAGTATTCATACTGAGAAACACCCAGTGTAGTGTTCATATTGATAAACACCCAGTGTCGGCAGGATGGAACAGCTGCGTGGCAGACTATGCATGTTGACTACCGTTCAAAAGTTTGGGGTCTCTTAGAAATGTCCTTGTTTTTGAAAGAACATTTTTGGTCCATTAAGATAACATCAAATTGATCAGAAATACAGTGTAGACATTGTTAATGTTGACATATAGACATTGTTGATGTTGTAAATGACTATTGTAGCTGGAAACGGCAGATTGTTTATGGAATATCTACAGAGGCGTACAGAGGCCCATATCAGCAACCATCACTCCTGTGTTCCAATGACACGTTGTGTTAGCTAAACCAAGGTGATCATTTTAAAAGGGTAATTGATCATTAGAAAACACTTTTTCAATTATGTTAGCACAGCTGAAAACTGTTGTACTGCTTAAAGAAGCAATACAACTGGCCATCTTTAGACTAGTTGAGTATCTGGAGCGTCAGCATTTGTGGGTTTGATTACAGGCTCAAAATGTCCAGAAACAAATACCTTTCTTCTGAAACTCGTCAGTCTATTCTTGATCTGAGAAATGAAGGCTATTCCTTGTGAGAAATTGACAAGAAACTGAAGATGTCGTTTAACGCTGTGTACTACTCCCTTCACAGAACAGTACAAACTGGCTCCAACCAGAATAGAAAGAGGAGTGGGAGGCCCCGGTGCACAACTGAGCAAGATGACAAGTACATTAGAGTGTCTAGTTTGAGAAACAGACGCCTCACAAGTCCTCAACTGGCAGCTTCATTAAATTGTACCCGCAATACACCAGTCTCAATGTCAACAGTGAAGAGGCGACTCCGTGATGCTGGCCTTCTAGGCAGAGTTTCTCTGT